>PVPY01000678.1:0-29659 GCA_002982035.1 Fusarium algeriense
CTATATAATGATTAGTCTAGCTATTTAGAGATATGATATAGTGCCAGTCTACTATTAATTCGAATTTATTATAAAACCACTACTTTTATAGCTCTTTTTCTTTAAAAATAATACCTAGCTTTAAAGCGCGACTAGTTATAGTAATAGCCTTAATAAATAAGGTCTAAGTATATAACTAGATGCCTTTTAATATTGCCTTCTTTTTTAAGTTAGAGTGCCTAATTATAAGGCTATCTAGGCCTTATAAATAACTAATTAATTATAACCTATAGAAACCTATAGGGTACTTATAAAAGGCTTACTAAAACCTACTATTATGCCACCCTTATTAATATTAATTATATTCTCAGGCTTAATCTAGCTATATTCTATCTCCTAAATATTAAAGTCCTAATTAGCTATCTTTAAAGTAAATCTATTAAATCTGGCAGCTTCCTGGCATTTTCTAAGCTTAGTAAATAGTTATAGGTAATGCTTTATAAACCTAGTAGTCTAGTACTTACCCAGGGGCTTATTATTGCCTTATTATTTAAGGGTAGCTTTAACACAGGCATAGAGCTAGCTATATAAGAGAGCATAGCCTAGAGACTCTTATTACAATACCTAATAAATAAGGGTCTCCTCTTAGCTCTTAGAAATCTACTAATAGGCCTAGATATATTTATTTCTACTTACTTAACTAGAAAGTCATCTAGAAAGGGTTAATTAAGGCACTCTATATTTCTAGGCTGCCTTATTTTATAAGAGGCCTCTATTAGTAATATCTAATATAGCTTTAGCTATATTATCTTTAGTATAGTTATAATAAGCCATTATAAAGGGAGTTTTATTAAGTAAATTAGGTAAGAACTTGGCTTAAGTAGATAAAGTTATATAGGGTATATAAGGTAAAAATAAAAGAATTCAAAGGGCTATAGAACCAGGATACAAGGCGGAATATAGAAAGTTTTAACTGATATAAGAATTCTACGAAAAAAGCAATATAGTATAGGTCTTACCTTATACATATCTTCATTCCTGGCTAAATACGATGTAATTAAAATTTTGGATTTTATATAGGCAGAGCGAAATTTTAGTTATTAGGTGATCCTGGACGGTATCTCGCAGACTCATCTAAGTGATACTATTATGCTCAAGTTGGATTTATAACTTTTACAGATTTTTATTTACAGCGCTGTATTGGTCATTTTGAAATAAATCTAATATCTTAAGTTTTCAGCTCAGGTCACTGTATATCAGATTTGTCCCTCCGCCGCCCGCCTCTGCTCATCCCGCCGCTTCGATTCCGCCTGCTTCTCACTCGCTAGCTGCATCAAGTCAGGGTACCATCTCTTTCCTACCCTCGGGTAAGTCGTGAGGTGGTTAACAAAGATGTTGTCCCCAATGCAGTTATCGAAAAGCCCCGAGAAGAATGTTTCTGCGTCTGTAGTCGCAACCTGATCAGGGACTAAGCCCTTGATGTGTTGCGGGACGTCTACCGATACGTCTTTAAGCATAAGACGAGGATTGACAAATTGGAAGAAGGGTAAAGAGATCCGAGGGCCCAGACTCTTGCCCTCGTCATCTGTAAAACCCTCTAGCTTCAGAATGACTCGATGAGTTGTCGCCACGCAGACTCCACTAGTGATTACTTCCAACAACCGACCGATGTTAACTACCAACGCTCCAGGCAAGGGGGGTACTGGAACCCAGTCTCCTAACTTGTTTTGAACCTCCAGACAGTTGTGGGTTCCACCCTGGAGTAAATACGTCATGAAGGCGATGTCCTTGTGAGGCCCTATACCATGGCTCCCATCCTGAGCGGCAGTATTCATGGACGGTGGGAGATATCTTGTGGGTTTCAAGCGGCTAAATAGAGGCTGTCCAAGAAGCTTGGTCAGTGTGTCAATGGGCAATCCCAATGCTTCTGCTATCAAGTTCGCGAATTCAATAGAAAAGTCTTGAATTTGTGAATGATAAGCTTCGAAAACATCGCGGAAGCCGGGTACTGAGGCGTCTTCGGGCCACTAGTTGTGAGACAATTGGTATCAGTCTTAATTTAGGTCAAAGGAGTGCCTTTACTTACCTGGCTTGGACCCTGTAGATGAAGGTAGACAGGCTCCTCTGGCCCCAGCTCGGGAAGATCAGGACCTAACTTGAGAACAACATCAGAACCTTGAAATTAATCCCCAACGAGTGATGAAGCGTACCAGAATGGACTCCAAGTAATCCGTTCCTGAGGCAGTACTCTCGCTGTTGATTCTGCTGTAGCCAAGAAAACGTTTACTGTGGACATTTTCAATATCGAGCTTCTTTTCTGTCGGGAGGTCAAAGAACTGCGCAGCTAGGCGCAAGGCATCCTGCTGAAGTTTTTGTGGTATCGGCGGATCTCTGACTTGAAAAAAACCAACTTTAACCAAAGCATCTCGGAGCTCGGCAAGGAATGCGGGTTTGGTGCTGGGAGATTGGGAAGATGGGTAGTCAAGGACAGGGATTGAAGTGAAATTGCTAGCCATGATGTACAATACCAAGATAAAGATGGTATTTAAGACACTATGTTAACGATTAAGTCGAATTAACAAAGGAGATGTATTGGGGAAGTAAGCTATTGGACTTAAGTATAATCGTTCTGTTTAGGTGGTACCACCAATGTGATGATGATTCGATCTTCCTTATCTGATGTCGGCAACATTGATTTAGGAAACACTCAGGTGGCACCACCTGATTACATCTTACCACCACAGTAGAAGGTTGGGGGGCAACGATAAGTTAAAGTATCAGTTCCACATGTTCGACCGTAGCATTGTAGATTGTAACATTATTCCGATAGTTAGGGTATGATATATCTAGGCTGGGAGTTAAGAGAGATAGAGAAGCCTATCGAAAGGTTGTGGTATGTTTGCAGCCTCTTAACAATTAGTATATCTCTGAGGTCCGAGGACAGGAATCGTGAGCGCTTGAATGTGGAACCATGGGTGTGTTGAAGAATTATTAGTGCTACCGAAGAGAAAAGGAACGGAAGTCGAAATTGTGTTGAGATAGACGGGCCTAGATTATTAATTCCTACCAAATGGCTGGCTGTGGTAAGGTTCAGTGATCTTGTTGCTATCCTCATACTTCGGCCTGGAAGTCCACGACGCGGAGGGCTAATTCCCAAAGAGGGAACATATTACTACCACGAGCCTTTGATTACTAATATTCTCGTTAGGTGAGAAGAAATGTAGTTGGTATATTGGCCGAGGGCCGAGCTCGTGTCTTGACTGTATACCTTGGCACGACCTGACTGTATTTCATTCGGACTACCTACCTTTTCACGAACGAATGACATATCTTTCTGGCAGATTGAAGAGTAGGGCTAAAGGTGCTGTGGACAGCGACAACGTTTCAGTCCCTCAAGTCTTCCAGGCCCTAAAGTATATGCATCGATATACCAACCACAATAATAACGAAAAAGCCCAGCAAAACTAAACTACTAACTGCTATATGTCTGGTGCAGAAAATAGCTGCTCGTTCGCGAAAATAGTCTCTGGAATCAGTGCATAAGGATTGATATAGAAGCTAAACCCAGAAATATCCTGCCCACGCGCATATTAGCCGTAATCGGTAGACTCGTGAACTAGGCCTTTACTTTAGGCGCCTCTTAATACACTTATAATTACCCCAATTAGGAACAGGTACAGCAACATAGGTTCCTTATGTCAATAATAATAACAAGTCACCCATTTAAAAGCTCTATAGATCTCTATAGTAGGATCTCGAGGGATAATAGAAGCATCAGGCCGTCAAAGGGGTTTTTTAAAGATAGATATTAAGTGGCTGGTTTATTAGGCATGCCAACAGAAGCAGAAGCACACAACTCAATGTATGAGCCCGCGCTGACAGGGTCGATCTTGTAAAACGATTATATAAAATTAATATTTAGGCTTTAGTATAGAAATCAGTATCTAACTCTAACTAGTTAAGAATACATATTTAACTTAGTCAAAAAGCCTACAAGACTGATCTAAATATCTGTGTAGAGAAACAATCTAAAGTGTATTTTAGTTACTTCCTTACTATTTAGGAATTGATATTATACTTACATGCTTACTATTAAATATTGAAAAGTAGTTGCCTTCAATATCAATTGTTGAAAAAATGAAATTTTCCTTATAGTTTTCCCAACCAAGCATCGGTTCATAGCGATATATATCTGCACAATATCCTGCATTGTTACATCCAGCCACTAGAGAGGCACGGAGTCTTGCACGGAGAAGAATAGCTGGGGGAGGCGGTTGTCGGTAACGAATTTCTGTGCGCTCTGCTTTCTGACGCACGGTCGGACTCTCGCTTTCATAACCCGACAGACCTTCATATATGTATCGGACAGGCCAAGGCGATGGTCGCCACGTCGTAACCATTCTTTGATTATGTATCATGCAAGGACCTATGCCATTGTGGCCTTTTGTATCGGAGCCTGGTTGCTTCGAGATATGTTCAAATCGTAGCTGATTGCTCGGAAATACAGTGTTGATCATTATGATTCCTTGCACGTCGAGCGGGGAAAGTTCGTTTCTCGCGATAATAAGTGCAATCTCGAATGATATCAGACCGCCTAACGACCAACCGCCTAGTAGTATCTCCCCCCTTGGCTTTACAGCACGTATGAGATTAAGGTATGTCTTGGCCATCTCTGGTATACCTCCAGGCCAGGCCTTGGCAGAGTTGCAACAGCGATTGCGAATTCCATAGACGCCACGGTCTAGGGATCCGAGGAGGAAATATTTTGATATATCCCCGTCATCGCCGTGAATCAAGAATAGCGGCAGATTCGAAGAACGCAAAGATGTCCCCTGGATGAGTATCAGGTCTGGAGAGTTTTCCATTCTATAGTTGAGCTTCAAAGCCGACTGTGGACATTACTTCGTAACCGAATCAATAAGAGTCAAAATATTAAAGTCAGAGAATAAATAAATAGAGAACTAGAGACAGCTCCTTTACTATTATCGTGATAAATGTCAAGGGTAGACAGTGTCCCTGATTGGCAGATGGCATTGCTGAGTTAGCAGCTACTTATCCTTAGGTAAATCTTAGCTAAGGATGAGTGGTGCCACGCACGAAAATGGCACCAATTGCGAAAGTGCCACCACTACAAAGACAAGTGTTCTGTAACCATATGGTAAAGATTGAAGCAAATTTTAAATGTTGTTCCTTAACTACAATATTACCAATCTAATTATTAAAGAAAGAGTATGGCAAACTATAAAATCTTCTATGCTGAATCTCTTATAATATATATACTTATATAAACAGACCTGCGTATATCGATATCCACCGAAATTCTGGCCCTCATATCGATATCCAGATAAGTGGGAGAAATTATATGGATATCGATATACCCAGGTAGATATCCATACAGCCACATAGCCACTTTAGCAAGGTTGATATCCAGATAAACCACATATAATTCTTGCAGGCTAGAGGAAAGAACAAGAAAGTGCCCTAATCTAGAAAGTCCTCTGCCTCAGTTTCAACGCTAAATTCAACAGCAACGCTCGAAATAACGCCCCTGCCGCCGTGAGACTTGGGCACAATGATACCCTCGCGCATCCAGTTGCCCACACACTCAACCTTCGCCAGGTTCTCGCAGGTCATGCTCTCTCTATCCCATGATAGCGTACGCCGCGCCGATGAGAAGTGAGACTCAACATCAGATGATTCAGGAGGGATTGAGAGGATATCAATTGCCATGCGGGATAACCGCGGATATGCTTTCCTTTGATCTCGATGTAGCCACCATCCGAGTAACGAGAGGGAAAGAAAGCATCAATCCGAGGACGTTTGACTTCCCTTTCATCATCTAGAACATCAGAACTGCCCCCAATGAGCGTGCGATCGAGGGAAGAGATAATATCGGCATGGCACCGCCGGGCATGATGCCATGCGTTGTCCCGCGTCCGATTCGCCCAGGGCTTATCGGCAGGGCAATGGAGACATCGATACATCACCATGCCCCTAGATTTGCGCGTGCGTGACCCACCGGTGGTGTTCTGGGCGTCTTCATCAGGATACGTTGCGTTGAAGAAGAGGAAAAAGTCCAGAGACGTCCCAGTAATGGGCTGGTCCGAAATCGAGGGCGTAGAGGCGGCGGTGGTCTGAGATGATGTCATGGTCGATAAATCACCTGGATAAGCTAATTGTGCTAGAATACCTAGGGCCGTTTGAACGAGCACTGAGATGGTGGTGCTGATGAAATTGAGAGAAGTCTTTTCATCATCTAATCAGTTGATATCGATATATCATATCCAAATACGCAGGTCTGTATATAAATATTACAGTAAGCCCCTATTCTTATTGTAAAGTGTCTATTCTAGCTCTATAACTAATAGTCCTTACAAGATTATATTCTAGTCTGCTCTACGTACTTATTTGTGAGGTCTTATACTTAGCTTATTCTCTCTTTCGCTATTAATCCATACAGCGGTGGTTACTGAGTTAAGTCAATGACAGCCCTTCTATATCGACACAATGACCCTAACGTCCGACTTTAATTAACATGCAGCGCCAAGTTGATCAACGATTCTGCATAATGAAATTCACCTATTTGCAGATTCCCGAATCTAGGGAGTTGTGGTCTCGTAAGCATTTTTATTGCCTGTAAAGTTCGTCTCCAAGATTTATATTAATTCAATACCTGAATGTAACTGCAGAAACTAAATAGTAAGTGTATCTATCTACCCTGATGTGCAAACAACTCCTGAAACAGGGAGGCATCGCGACTAAGAAGATCTTCCGGACTTCCGTGTTCTACTAGCTGCCCCTGGCTGAAAACAAGAATAACATCGAAATCGGCAATTTGCTGCAGCCTGTGAGCGATCGAGATTACAGTACGATCTTTAAAGTCGTCTGTTATGATTTTTGAGATGAGACGCTGGCTCTCCTCGTCGGCACTGTCATCGTGTTACCTGTCAGAAAGTTGGTCTTTTACACAAATGCAACTAATTACTCACCTGCTGGATACTTCGTCCAAAATGACAATTGGCGACTTCTTTTGTAGAACTCGGCTTAAGCAGAACAGCTGTAGTTGGCCATGAGACAATAGCCCATCTTGTATTGTTGTATCAAGGCCGCCCTTGCTGCTGATGAGGTCCCATAGCTCAACACGGCGGAGATTGTCCTGGAGCTGCTCGTCCGTGAATCTAGATTGGGGGTCTAAATTGAGACGGACAGTACCATTCAAAATGAGCGCATCTTGTGGAATGGTGATGAGTCTTTCTCTCAAAGTCTTGGCTGGCACATGGGATGTGTTGAGTCCATCGATAAGAATAGAGCCACTGTTGATCTTTATCATGCGCAGAAGGCAAAGAATGAGAGAGGTTTTTCCGCTATAGAATGTTAGTGACACGTGTAAAACCGCAAAGTTGTTTGTCTGCAAATGCTCACCTCCCTGTCCGGCCACAGATGCCAACCTTTTGTCCAGGCTGTACTGTAAAGGTAACATTACGGAGTACTGGACTGACGGATGATCTATGTTCTTATTAGAACCAACACCTTCTTTGGCTAAACGAAACGCATGAATGATACTGACAAGTAAGATGCTGAAAGTTCTTTCAGTTCAATTAATCCTGCTTTCGGCCAGGAGTCTGGAGGAGAAGTGACCTGTCCGAGCACATCTTCCTGTGCCGTTTCTTTTTCGAATTGCTGCACGCGATGAGCTGCTCCAATGGATGCTTCCATCATCGTCCACCATGTGAGCAATGACTGAATGCTCTGGCTAAAGGTAGTCAAGTTGACAAAAGCCAAGCCAATGTACCCAGCACCGGTTGAACCTCGCAGTTTGATAGTGATTCCCATCATAAGAATCGCCATTGCTCCGATGACAAGATTAAGCACAAGAGTCAGCCATCTTTGCGCGCAATAGAGGAGATAAAATGGCCCCTGAGAGTAGTCGAGTCGCTCCGTGTTGATACTCTTGCACTGCGTGTGTGTACCAAATGCTCGGATTGTTGCCAAGCCTGAAAGAGTCTCTGTGAAGTGGGAGTATAGTGGTGATTTGGCCTCGAGATCCAGTAGTCGCAACTGACGAGAGGTTTTCAGATATTGTCGTTGAATGATTACCAAGACGGCGATAATGAAGGGGAAAACAATTGCCATCCACTTAGTACCGATAGAGAGCATGACGATTTGGACCAAGGCAAAGGTAAAGGCTTCATGCAGTTAGTATAGATAAAGTAGAAGATGATTTGCAATCACGAACCGAACAAAGCTTGGACTCCCGTAAGTGGAATTTCAAGGTCCACCTTTTCCATATCTTGACTGAAGCTTGAATGAATAGTTAGTATCCAAAAATATTCAAAAGCTGGATTATGGGCATACTGGTTCGTGATTGTGCCTATATCTACGCTTTCAAAGTATGACATAGGTGCCCTATGATTGTTAGTAAACAAGACTCATCCTCGGCCTGTAATACTTGCCGTGCCACTGTTTTCAGGAGTATCTCGTGCAGGCCCTGTGCGGACCGCTGCACCATCAATACCATGACAAGCCTAATATCATTAGCCTCGCGTCTCCAAGTATTACCATGTTTACAAACCAAGTGACTACACTGTGAGTGACAAGGGCTAGAACTCCACAAAGTATATACACTCCAAAGTATTTGGCCAGATCCCCGTATGGGTGCTTAGCATCATACTGAGTCCACAAGTTCACCCAGATAGCTGCGTGTTAATGCACGTTAGACCAACTGTTACGATGAGCATAAGAATAAATGGATTGATCTTACTAGGAAAGTTTTGCCAGAAGCTGTAGACTAGCGACAAGGAGAATGATAGGGCGAAAAAGCCCATGCCCGTTGACCTTAAGTAGAATACCATTGAGGATAATGTGGGAACTGATTTTTCAGCAAGTTCATGCTCCTGGGTCGTTTCTAAGGATTGGTTGGACTCGTGATGTGCGTTTTCTTCATGTTCTTTTGCTCCATTCTGCCCTTGACTGTAAGTAGAAGCTTCGATGTCATCTTCTTCCACGTCTTTTTGAGTCTTGCTGAGTTGTACTTCTTCTTTGTTCAAATCCAGAGTATAATCCGCATATTTATTCGAGTGTCCTGTGCAATTATCGTTGACATCAGAGATACACTATACAAGGGGCAGATACGAATAACTTACCAGGTTTCCCAGTGGTATATATGACCGTTGTTCCGAGCTCGCGGAGTAAGCCAGTGGAGGAGAAAAGGTTATTTGAGACAAATTTCTCTGTCTTGGGGTCCAAGGCACTAAAGATATCATCCAATAGAAGAAGTCGTCGGCGAGAATACAATGCTCTTGCTAGTGCCTAAGGGAAAGGAATGACCATGTGAGTCGCGAACATTGGACAAGACTGAAACCACCAAAACTTACCACTCGCTGCCTTTGTCCACCGCTGAGAGTTCCTCCCTCATGACCAACTTTTGTTTGGTCACCAGCAGATAGCTGTGCGAGGTCCTCTGAAAGAGCACATGCGTGTAGGACCCGCTTGTACAGATCCTTGTCCCAGTCCCTCCCATTCAACACACACTCTTTGACCGAGATGTCGGGAAGCCATGGCGACTGCTGGCAGTATGCAATACTTGTGGTGGAGATGTGAAATGTCTTGGCCTTGAGGGAAGCTTCACCCAGGATGGCGTACAGGAGAGAGGACTTTCCACTGCCGACAGGTCCAGATATCAGACAAAACGAGCCTTGTTCAATACAAAGATTGATCTGAGGCAGAATTGCTTTCTCCTGGCCCTTCCAACGCACACTTCCATCCCTAATGACCAAGAGATAGTCAGAGGTTGCAATCTTTGGAGCAATTATCGAGATCTTTTCTGTTGAAATGGACGATGCTTCTGAGTCTTGTCCTTCCACAACGGCAGGGCCGGTGATATTCTCCGACACAAGAAATTTCTCGACTCTCGCAAAGCAGCTTATTCCGGAGAAGATAGCTGGAACTGAGGTGAGGAAGATATACACCGAGCTAGAGAGGATACTAAACAAGGACAAACTTGTGAAGGCATTCGAAGAGGCCAGGCCAGGTTTGCCCTTTGCTTTTTGCATCAAAACGTAGATTATAAATCCAAGAACAGGGCTGATGGTGGTTGTGGCTGTTGAGAAAACCTGGCAGCCGATAAATAGCAGTTTGGTGGCACGCGAAATATTGACCTCTTCAACACGCATGGCCTGGAGAATGGAAGTAATTGCGTCTTCAAGCCCCGACATCTTGACGCCTTTCATATTGCGCAACATATCTGTTGTTGATCCGATCCTGCGTTCAATGGCTTCAATCCATTGCTTTTGGTGAGGGTCGATCTTCATACCAAGCAAAACCGTTCCCACAATAGAAACTAAAACGAGATTAGCGTCCAGAACTCTTGTGTTGTTCTTTCAGGATTGTCTTACTTATGACAATTATTACAGGTGCCAAAGAACCTAGAGCAACTTCTCGCTGAAGCAAAAATATCGCTACACCAAACTCGGCGGGTGTTGCCCAGATCTCATGGATAAACTGCAGACCCTGTCCGATTCTTTCGACGTCTGTGCTCATCAGAGTCAGAGCGGCCGAGTCCTTTGCTTCAACCAGATCCAGCGTCAAGGTTCTGTCATATATCAACGACACGAGACTAGCGCGAATCATAGTGATGAGTCGGTAGTTTTGATGTTGTGCCAATGCTGTAAATACCTGCTCTTGTTAGTTATTGGGAGCCAATCCAGTTTCAGCCTATCTTGGGATTTGTAAACACACCGCTCGGCCAGAATAGACTACCAAGTAAGCACCGATCAATCCATAGCCCTCGGCATCGGAGACGGGAGTAGATGGCTCACTAAACCATCGGATAGTGCGCTTCAGCAAGAGAGGTTGCGATATAACAAACAGAGCTGTGAACAAGCGATATAGACCGCCTCTGAGAAGGGTCATCGGATACGCTTGTATAGACTGAAGCATCAGGGACTGGGGCTCTATAAGATGAAGTCAGAAAGCTGTGTTGTACATTCGTTTGTACATCTGACTTACTCCTTTCCCATCGTTCATAAACCTTGGACGCAGCATAGCTAGTCAGAACCTTACGATCAACGCGCGGGAGGTTTCCCATATGTAACACATGTTTGCGTCCCAGTATGAATAACGGATTAAGCCACCAGAAGAAACTGCGATTCAATATGCCCACGACCGCTTCCCTTGATCTAGCCGCCTCTTTTGCATCGGCAACAGCAGTCTTTGTGATTGATTCAAAAACCAAGAGTAATATGTTAACAGGCAAAGCGGCTGTGGTTAGGATACAGATAGCGCGCGGTTGATCCATCAACCACATAGTCCGCACTCTGGTGACATCGCAAAGCAGGATAAGAAGGGTTAATATACCGAGGAGACTAGAGGGACGCCGTGAACGGCAATGCTCAAAGTATGAGAGTACGGATCCCCCTATGCATCCAACGAAAGCCAGCGCTGCAGCTGGCACAGTTCCGGTAGTTTTGAAGGCGCTGATACTAGTCCAGAGAATGAGCTGGGCCAGCTTAACGACTGCATAAAGAGTCCATAAAGCCTATCACTTTAAGTTCACTGTCTTTTTCAGTGCAGATTATATGCCATACCTCTTTGATTAGGCACAGCCTGTCCACGCGAATTATCTTGGGTCTGCTCAGTAAGAATTTCAGACGTACTAGCAGCAGCAACAGGAAAAGTGACCATGGTAAAATGTTAAGAAAGCTTTCTTCAAAGAGCGCTGTAAAGTCAAACGCTCTAATGCTGGGATCAACACGGGGACCAAGTGTGTTGTCCATGTTGGAGGCGTTAATGATTTGTCTTATTGAACTCAGGATCTAGCATTCTACTTCCCTTAGGATATTTTATTCACATCATACATACAAGACTGAGACTGGTGGCACCACATACATACCCGCGGACGGATAGTTTTCCGAAACCTTGTAACTAGAACTAGACCCATGCAATACACAGGTGGCGCCACTATTTTTGGTTACGTACCACTGATGCTATCGCAAGCCTTGAAGTCTCACAAAAGGATACTTCTGGGGTACGATTTTCATCAAAAGCGCGGCCAATCTATGTTTCTAACCACCTCAGCCAACCACCTTCAATCAAGCGCTACAAAAGTGCCTGTTGAGAAATTGGACGGGCTAAAATCTATCCGACCGAATAATCTATTGGACCAACTCAAATGCACCCCCACATACTCGTTTAGCACCGGCATGTTTTATGCCGACTCTACCTCGAAAATTGACATGGCACGCGCGTAACTTTCATGACCCTCATATCTTCCAAGCTGCCTAGTCAATGTCATTCAACAGCTACAGATGCCCCCCGCTACCCAAGTCAACTTCAATACCAATATGACAGAAACCACCCTATTCCACAAGTCTCATAACCCTGGTGGTGAAAGCATTCTCCTAATCCATGGCGGATTCTCCGACGGCAGCGAATGGGACGGCGTATGGCCCCTCCTCGCAGAGCATGATTACCATCTTCTCATCCCTGATATGCCCTCTCACGGAAATTCAGTTGACATCCACCCATTCGAGATTGGCGATACCGTCCGTCGATTAGCAGAGCTGATCAAAGCCGAAGCGCGAGGAGGAGTCGCTCATGTGGTTGGTATCAGCATTGGCGGCCACATTGCCGAGTATATGAAATAAAATTACGAGTCTCGGACCGTAAATGAGCGGCTCAAATATTTTCATATGTATACCGGCTGCGATCGGCTTCCCTCGACAAGGATAGCTATGATTGTTTGCTCCATGAGCGGCGTTGTAGTTCATGTTTGTGGTATTTGCAGGCTACGCCACAGGGCAAGCGCCAGGGTAAAGTGCGTCGTAGACACTCGTGAAGAATTTTTACTAGGATCTTCCATCCACGAAGTCTCATCCGACATATTGTTATAAGACGGACAAGCCACATGCGCTTGGTGCTTCATGTTACGGCCGCCTTGGGGGCCGCGACAATTGTAACGTCGTCAGGTGAGCAATATCGCTGCGAGGTGTGCACACCCCAAGTGACAATGTCAGTTTAAGCGAACTTGGGCATGTAATCCAACGGGTCACTACAGTATCACCGCGTGAAGTCTGTGGAGCGAAAAGACAAGCCGTCAGGGGTTGGGCAGAGGCATGTGCGTTCAAAGGTACCGTGTATAAAAACGCAACGAGAGGAGGTACCTTCTGGGGGTTACGAAGTACACGACGACCCAGTGGCAGGGTTGTCGCCTGAACCAGGGTACATCCGTCTCACCCGGATCACTGCACAAACCTGGGGGCTGAAGTTGGCGCCTCGTCACCAGCGGCTAGAACAGGTTCTGCGGTGAGCTAAAGTGAACGACCTGTCAGTTGAAGGAGGGAGATGGGCCAATGACGAGCGTCTGTGCGCACCGATCCAGGATCAGGCCGAGTCTGTGTTCAAACCCCTAGCTGCTATGGTTCCACGGTCGGTAAGGCGAGGCTGGCCTGGTACGTCATATTTCGCGTGGCAACGGTCCCGTAAGCTACACACGAGACGGCATTCAACTAACCAATCCTGTTTTCGCAACTGCAAACCAGTAAAGCTGCATTCGACCCATGCCTACAGCTCCATTCTGTGGTCGCAAACAGGGTTACCGAGTCTCGTTATCTCAACAGCAGAGGAAACAAAAACCTCTGCATGGAAATAAGGTCGCCGATCAAAGGAGTAGCCATTCCGCACCCTTGAAGACACTCAGAGCACAATCAAGGTTGTGATGAACACGTGGTAAATCGGGTTGAGATCCGCTGCTGAATTCGTAAGTAGCTTGAAGTGAAGCGTACTCCTGCGAGAGCCAATATGATTTGCGCGACAGATGGTAGGCGGGCACATACACAAACGTCCGAAATACCACGGTAAGTGATCTGAACAATAATGACAGTGCATACCGTCCATTGAATGTAGTTAATCCTCAATATGAGTGTGTACTGGAGATGTGTTGCATCCTCCAACTCTCCGTGCTTAATTAACTCGTGATGTCATCTGCTCGCTCTGAACTTTTGACCAATGCGATGGAGCCGGTGCTCCAAGTTGAAAGACCACAGTCCTCCATGCAGTAAAATTGCCCGAGGGCTCAGTTCCGTGTTTCGCTATTTTCTTCCACCACAGTCACATTCCTATTGGTCTGGGAACCAGATCCCATATTTACAGAGTTGATCATGGCCATAAGCTGAAGCAAATCGCGCGCCCTACCTCGAACCCATCCTAGCACCTTCCATATCCATAAAACACATCACACAAGCGCCAAGTTAAGGACTACGGACTAACTTTCAGCTACGACTCTCATACACAAATAAAACAGCTAGTTCACAATATGATGTCGTAACCTCACCCGCAGCCACCAGGGGTTACCATTAGAAATGTGATAAGAAGTGAGTTCACTGCTTCCCAAATACCGGGCCGCTTGGCATTTCTGGTCGAAACATAGACAATTTTCCAGATGACAAATACAGCAACAATTCGCAATTGGTTCATTTGGAGGCCAGACCTTGGGTACGATAACATGATCCCACGGCATTATTACATGGGTCGGTGTTCGGACTGGCCTTTCTGAAAACCAGGCATCCAGCATCACTATTATCACGCATTTTCAGAAATACAGCGTTTTAGTATTCAGACCAGCAATGCGGCCGTGTTAGGCCTCATCACCATGATATCTCATTCCTCCCAAGCGACTGACATGTGTCGGCCGCATAATGAGTAAAGAAGCGGTCAATGTTTACGTTTGTCAGTAAACCGGGAATCAGGGGTTTTAGATACCTTCTCACCTGCAGCGAAGAGTGAGGGCCAGGCATGTAGCAAATGATCAAGGTCTTGCCGCCCGGGCAAAGGCCTAGTGCATGAAAAAACCTGGTAAAAACTCTTCATCAAAAGGGTGCAGAAGATTTAAATCAGTCCCGCTGTGGCGTCCAAATCAATTGCAGCAAAATGCTGGGATCGCATGGTACGTACCAGCCTGCCTTCTGATGCGACGCATTGAGGGAAGCGAGGCAGCCATGTTCCATGCCATGGTGATGATTGCACCGCTGCAGTCAGAGAGTCGGTGAACTTTGGGGCCTGACACTGAGCTGTTGCTGCATTTTATCGGCATACGTGAGAGGCGCGTGGAGCATCCGTATAAGCACTTTCTAACACCAATCATATGCATAAAACATACTTTACAAGCGCCCGCTGGTACTACAAATTATTACGCGACTCGCAAAATGAGGCTCTTCGAAGGCAACATCAGTCTGACGCCGTGCCTTGCATGTTACAGGGGGTAGTACACGGGAAGGACTTTGTTTAAATATTCTCATATCATGTTTTCATGGCAAGGATA
This sequence comes from Fusarium algeriense, assembly GCA_002982035.1. NCBI lineage: Eukaryota > Fungi > Ascomycota > Sordariomycetes > Hypocreales > Nectriaceae > Fusarium > Fusarium algeriense. Next base: position 15,296 of record PVPY01000678.1, read on the forward strand.
AAGCCAGTAGAGTCGTCATTCGCTCTCCGGATAATGCGGCCGGCTGATATGATCATGGCTTGTAGGCATGTTGCCCAGAGAAAAGAAGCAAAAGACAATGCAAAATGACCTTCACCTGATTTAGAAAGTTCTCCTAGGAACACAAAGGCGAGGCCTAGCCAAGTCCTCCGCCTACTACCACCACGGATTGTCATGAACATTGCGGTGAGAATTTAGTTCACTGCTTCCTAAATGACGCGTTCCTTTGAAGTTTCTGGTTGAAACATGGACACTTGTCCAGATTACAAATAATGTAACGCTTCACAATTAGTTCATTCGGGTCAAACCGTGTGCGCAATCCCACTGCATGATTACAAGGCTTGGTATCTGGGCTATCATTGACTGGTACCATGTATCCAACATCATCCCCTTGCAGCATTTTGAGAGATATAGCGTCTTAGTTCTCAGGCAAGCAATGCGACCATGTCGGGCCTCATCACAGTGATATCTCACTCCCCTCAGACAACTAAACAAGTGTCAGACCCATAAACAGTAAAAAGGCGGTCAATATGTTAAGATATGGTCAATGTTCATCTACATCAGTAATCCTGTGACCAGGGGCTCTTGATACCTGCTCAGCTGCCACGACGAGCGATACCACAGCCATCCTCACCGCTATCTGCACACAACCCTGGTAGGAGTGAGTCACGCAAACCTTGACCATTTATTAGTATTTGTAGTCCGGTGGACCCCTCAGTTGATAGAGTCTGCCATCTGCCTTCCGTGTCTCCGTCAGACTTTCTCGGCCACGCTACCAGTATCAAATTATCAATCGATCTCAATGGTCCAGCCTGATCACAGCGACGAATGCCTTTTTCTGCGTCCATGCCCGTCCGGGTGTTACCAGGGAGACCCTCTCGGCGAATGTGGTGATTGCAAAGGCCAAAAACCCGAGCCCTTCATAGTCTACTTTCCACCACTCGACTCCCCCAATGTGGAAAACGTTAGAGAAAACGTCCGTTGCGAATTATGGGGAGGTACTCCCTTGATATTTACCATCAAATTCGTCCAAGAACCCGGATTCGAAAGCTGGTACTCGCCTGAAGGCCCTTGTCCAAAGCCAGTCCAGATGTATGGTCAGATCGTTCAGTGCGTCACCGCCTATCACACAGCACTTATTCATCCCGTCAAAATGAGTGGCTAATGTCTATTACAGAATCTACCTATTTACGGTGAAGAAGCATAGCTCGATATCTTGGTCCTGGGGTACAACTGCAATGTATTTTTTTGGTTTCTTGGACACATTCGATAAATATAACTCTAAATTGGCTAATGACGTCTGGAACGAGGTTGAGCAAGCAGCCACTCGGCGTATAAGGCGCTCGCTGGTGGAAACTGCCAAGGAAATGATCAAGAGGGACGTCAAGCAGCCAGGATGGATCATTAAGGGTGAGGAACCTGAGTGCCCTGAGTGCCACTTTGATCCTCCCACTGAAGGTCACCACCCTGACGAGCGTTTGCCTGTATGTTTGCCTTGTGGGCACATGATTTGTATCGTTTGCAAGATCGATTGTGCAATAAAGGACAGCATGGGTTACAGATGTGACGAATGCGATCAGTCATTCAAACTCCATCCATTCCGAGTTTCTTTTTATTATGAGTTGATTACTATGGATCAAGGCAGACAGACTGATGCCATTCGGAGTTTTCAGATGTAAGGCGCCCCAGAGCGTGAGGCGTATTTGTTAGTATAGCAAAACCATTTCAAACATCCCCATTACCATAGTACGCCTCAAAGTGGACGGCAAATATTAAATTGCAGATTATTTGAAAACCAGCTTTCTTCCTTTCCTTGTGTGCTTTGTATCCCTCTGACGGTAAAACTACCCATTCATTACCGAGGTACTATAGGGTCTCCCGCAAGGTTGATTGACACACCAATTCACTCCGCGATTTCCCTCAAAGCACACCGTTCTATCGTGGTGATAGATCGCCAAACGATAGCTCCGATATCGATCGTTCTCCTCGAACACGAGTAAAAAGGAATAACAGTGACGATGCTGCTTCAATAAATAGTTACGAAATCATGGGAGCTGAGGATATGGAAATGGGGGATGGACAGTCACTTAAGCGACTACATATTGACGATGCTTATTTGTCTGGCCGTCAAAAGAGACGAGCGGCGAACCCGAATGACGAGCACATGCTCTCTATGCCATCGGATATGTCTCGCAGCCGTCATCTGAGCTCCTGCGGATCTCCACAAGCTCGATGCACCTCTCTTCCTCGAGGTGCTACCATGCCTTCAGTGCCCGCCTCACGATCCAATTCATACATCTCGACAACGTCAACGTCAACGCATCCTACTAGCATCGCGACTGCCAATTCTTTTGGTCAACGCTCACTTGTTGGTCCATCTCCTAGCGACATCTCACCCACTTCTTGCATATCACCCAACACAGCCCCCGTATCACTCAACCCAAGCCCCCAAACCTCCATCTCCGGCTGGGAATCAATGCATCCCGAGACCATTCCAGATGCTAGCACCGGTAAGATTACCAAAGTACAGATGCCCAGTGCAACTAAAGTGCCACGCTTCTTCATGTGCGAATGCTGCCCCAAGAAACCCAAGAAGTTTGGTACGATCGAAGAACTCAAGTAGGACCCGATCTCGAGTCTCACGGGCCTGCTTTGTTCAGGCTGCGTGGGATAATAGCCCGACGTATGAATCCGATGCTGACCAGTAACTAGCGCTCACGAGGCTGAAAAGCAATACGAATGTCCATTCTGCGGCAATCGCTTCAAGAACAAGAACGAGGCAGAGCGCCATCAGAACTCACTCCACGTGCGCCGTCATTCGTGGTCATGCTCAGCTCTTTCCGGATACGATAAGGCTTTCCATGAATCTACAATAAGACCTGGAGAAGCCGACACCTGCGGGTACTGCGGCGATGAATTCCCAAGATCTGGATATGGCCCTGGTACAGGTGCCTTGAGTAGTGGTAATGCGTCTAGGCACGCTATGGACCAGGACTGGGATGAGCGTATCAGGCATCTGCAAGAAGTGCACAAATTCCAAGAGTGCAACTCGTCCAAGAAGTTCTTTCGAGCGGACCACTTCAGGCAACATCTCAAGCACAGCCATGCTGGCACAAGTGGAAAGTGGGCCAATGTGCTAGAAAGTACCTGCATGTTAGAAGAGGACCCAACGACTTGTCAGATGCACTGGTCCGATGCTAATAATAGTTATAGCTATAGCGCAGGGCTGGCTCGAAACGCAATGGTCGCATGGAGTAAATATATGGCGTATCACCGTCCATTAGCAATGAAAACGTCAGTGTATATTTCTGATGAACACATGAGGATGTAGTTGTACCAATCAGTAGTCGTGGTTTCCATAAGACAGGCAAGAGCTCGTAGGCATGTTCTAATGCAATGAAGCAGAGTTGTTTGTTTCGTCTTAACAGATTGTAATACGTTAACGAACGATGAAGTTGAGTGGTTGTGGGATTACTTCCAAGCAGAAGTTATGACGTACTGAGCAAGCCCAAGAATATCGCTATATTCCGCGCTCCAATATTTATAATCTCCAGCATCATAATGTAATGGCAGCGCTGGGCTATGGAAATTTGGTACCTATCACGCAGGATCGCCCGTTTGCTACTAGGGCAGTCACGACACGCAGAGACTCAATGTGTTTTGAGCAGGATTTGCTGCGAATGAATTGTAAGTACAGGAAACGAAAACACTTTCACCATCGTGGGAAATACAGTTGAGGGCTTGAAGCAGCAGAAACGCACAGAACACATATTAACACATAGCAACAAAATACTCCTCGCTCTCCCAGCTGCCTGAGACGAATGTTCAGACTTGAAAGATGGTTATAATAATGGCCAAGGATAAAGAGGTGCTGCTCTTCCTTCTGCACGATCCAATCCCTCAACACACAAGAAACACACTCAAAAGACACTCCCAAGATGACTAACAACGCACGGCGGCTCATCGGCCCTCTGGTTGTCGGCCCTCATCCCAAACCCCCGACTCATATCATCTTCCACAAAGCCACTAAACGCAATGAAACAAGGTGCGCAAAGACATTCACTTCCAAAGACTCCGTACGGCTATCCATGACGATAAACTCGACGACGAAGTCATCCTAATGGTCGTTCTATTCGGCTACAAGAGCTACGCCATAATGGTTGAGGACTCTCAGTCTGCCAAGAAGAAGTATCAGAAGGTCATCAACGAGATGTCCCAGGATAAAGTAAGAGGTTTGGCGACGCAAAACCAGGTTTGGGCGCACGCTGTGATGGACCTATGGGAAGAGATCGATCGAAGGTTTCCGTAAGGCTGAGAACGAGTCAGTCAGCGAGAGATGACCGTACTGCTTGAAGAGTTGTAAGAAGGTTAAATGGGCTGGTGGCGTTGGCGGAAAAGTTGGTCTGTTAGAGTTTCGGTCGCGATCAGGAACTAGGTTTTCAGTTAAATACAGCTTCGTATACAAAAGGCTCAGACACAAAGAAATCACTTTTACATTCCCTTACATGAGCCTCGTAGTCAGAAAGGTTTTGCGCACTGAACTAATCGCGCAGCAAAAGAGTTGAACCTGTAGCTGTGCACTAATGCCAACTAAAATGCCATTGGTGTGAGATTAGTTTTATATTTGACAGGAGGGATAGTAAACTGTATGAAGGTTCTTGTTTCTTAATACAGAAACTGCGACGGCGAGGCAACAAGGCTTGATGCAACGACCTTGTTCTGTCGGGTGCAGTGCGCAGTGCGGATCAGCGGATCCTCGTGGTTAAATTAGGCCTGACAACAATATAACTACTATAATTGTTTTGCACAATGGGAACCCAAAACAAGAATACAATTCTCGACATTCTTTAGGACGTATGTGACTAGAGTGCCCTCTTGAGAATCGCCTCTCGTAGGCATTGTTCGCGAATACTTGTTCGCAATATCACCTGATTCATTTACAAAGCTCCATAGGTGACAGGTAAGTATCCGCCTAACCTATAGGTATCAATCAACAGTAATTCTTCAACTGAGTATCCCTAACAACACGAAAAAAACTGAGTTCATAAATAATCTCACATTCACTTGGGTATCAATAATAGAACTGTATATATTTTATTCTATAGCCGACTTGTAAAGTTGGGATGTCGATAATCTACGCAACATGCCTCCGTTGCATTGCCACCACGCTTGCTCAGTTGAAATTAACCCCTGATACGGGGTGGGCTGTGGAAATTCCCATGCAATTCCTTGACGTCATACCGTAGACTTAATACATCAATTTCCCAGCTAACACTGGAGGGATTCACAATGAGGCTCTGCTGGCCTTCAGGGCAGCCATGACCTCAAAGCCAAGTATCCCTGTATCGCAACAGAGCTTTGGAGTTTTCCGCAACGGTCAACTTGTCCATTAACAAAGATCAGACCATTTCTTTATATGATCTTCGTGGGGCATTTGAGTCTCTGGTCCATTCAATCTAGAGAGCTCCTCTATTGTTCTGCAGCCGCAGCTATCCCTGGTATACCTGTTAATAGACGACAACAACTACACGAGATAGATAAAATCAAACGCCTCAACAAGGTCTAGGCACGCCAGGAAAGCCTCCGAAAAATAGCAAGTGGTGCTGATGATGTAAAGACGTACGGCGTTTGCTAATTAACTACTAATAGTCTCGGCAATATTAATTCTAGTGGTCTCCAGTTTCGAGACGTATTACTTGTGAGGAATAAAGTAAACTCTTATAGTGAAAGCACGGCAAGCGAGTTCTCAAATATAAAATTAACGGAGTATAAGCCTGTTGCATAAAGGTACAGCATTACCTTGCTATTATATATAGAGTGGGTTCTCTAATTCAGACTTAATCGCTAGTTGAAGCGTACCAACAGTAAGATGGTATCACGTACACTATACCGTGTTTAATAGTACGAAATCATTTCACTAGTTGTGAAAATAGCATAGGAACCACCCCAGAGTTAAACTTTAACCACCCGATTCTAGCTTTAAGAAGTTCAATCTCCTAAGCTCCAACGTAGGAATTACTCTTCACGGTATCCTCCATCACATAAAAATCTATTTGCAAGCAAGTCTAGCTATCTCACACTTATATAAAGCAGTCCTCAACATGTCGAAACCACCATACTGTACCTACCTACCTTAAATTTTTATATCAAATCTCCCATTCCAAACACTCACCAGCAAAAGGCTCATCGATGAGTCGCGGGGCATATGATACAACGGGTGCACCTAAGCCACTACCGAGGCCAAAGCCTACTAAGACTGGAGGATGACATCTTTAAACCGGCAGGAAACAGTACCCTCATTCCGTAAATAAAGGTTGCTATTTATTACTAAAATGCGTAAGAATATATACAGCTAGTTCTAGTACTGAAGTCCAGGCGGATGCAGTGATCGCCTCTTCCACCGCCGAACCAAGCTTTCCTCTTTGCAAGCCAAAATCAACTATCTTTTTAGATCTTTATCTGTGGCTTGGACGAAGAGATCTCGGAATTGAGGATCGCAAGTGAGGTCTTAATGTTTTAGTTCTTGTAAATTGTTCGTTGATATGACTAGCAATAATGGATCAGTTTACTTGGACTCCCCATTAGGACCTCTAAGTGCTTCTATGAACTCGATACGACCGGGGCCCCAGAAGATTATATTATGACCGAGCCATGCGTTATCAAGACGGCGACAATCTCCGCGCCAATGAATTTCTCCTACCCGGTACCAGGCGCTTGATAGAGTAGAACCGCCAAAATTATTCGTAGGGTCCCTATCATGCAAGTGCGGAAATGGTCTTTGGGTCAAAAAAAGCTTGAATACGGATGCACATACAAGATCAAGTTATTGCAGGAACACTTCACACCGCTTATTAAACATCGGCCGGACGAAAGGGAGGATATGGGGCGTTTGTCAAGGAAGCACCTACGTCGATATAAAACGAAAGGTCTGTTGACAACCGATATGATGACTATGAGCCAATTCCATCTACAAGAGAGCGTGGATTGAATCCGGTTAATAAGAACTAAGGCAGGAGTGAATGAATAGTAGGTAGAGTCGTGATAAGAATGCATCGTCATTTCACCAAAAATACCGAGACCTAGCAGAGTCGTTAGACTTACCCTAGACATATTAATTTAAGGCCACTTCTGCGAGGCTGATGCTGGCGCAAAACTTGACCAGAATGGACTGCAACAACACCGCCACACCATCACGTAAAATGGGGCTGTGCTGTGCCTGAATGTTGATGGCGCGGGGCAACTTCACCATTCGAGCTCGACAGTCTGTCGCCTCGAGATGCCCATCCCGGCTTCCCTCGCGAGGTTCCCCAGCACGCGCGCTCTCGCGACCATCCTGCGTACGTTTGTTTAATCCGTTTCGTAATCAATTTTTTTTTAAATAGATAATTATCACGACAAACAGAGTACACCTACTGGCAAGGTATCAAAGGCGAAGAAAGGAAAGCCAGTCCATGTTTGCGACGAATGTCAAAAGGTACCGTTTTCTAATTGAACCACGATAGGTAATCAATTTCTAATAAGATCAGGTATACACTCGGGCTGAACATTTGAGGTAAAACTTCTATACATACAATAGAGATAAAGAGCTCACTAGTTCGCAGGCGACATCAGACTTCGCACCAAGAACCTCAGTTCGAATGTCCAGTATGTCAAAGGCGCTTTCATCGCAAGGACCTGCTGGAAAGACACTACAAGCAGTGAGTTAAAACAGCTTATGATTTGATGGTTCTCTGACAGTAGTTTGTGCCAGACATAAAGAAGTGTCGCACTGAGCGTGCTTAAAATGGATTGAAGGTTGGGTCATTCATAATGAGCAGCAGTAGTGAGTTGATTGGTTCTATCTTCTGTGTGGGGTATTCCATCCCACAGGTTTTACTTTAAATCACCCAGCTTGATTACTAAGGGCTGTTGTTCCTGAGGATCATTGAGACCATGCCGGCCTGCGACAAGAAGGAACTGAAGAGCCGGCTGCTTCGGGTTATCTGGAGTGAATGGATTCAACAGTATGGCTTGGCAATAAAGGGCGGGAGTTGGAAATCAGCAGTGAATAACAATTTAATTTATGACCGGGCTAATAGAATATATAACAATAGCTATAGATACGAGAGAGACACTTGGTGGAGGGATAGGAGACGAAACATACATATGCCATTCACAATTGGGTTACTACTGCATGTTAATGTTTAGCTCATACGGCGATTGGATTAGTGAACGGTTTGTTCCTTGATACTTACATATCTGTATTATAGGTTATTTATTCTGATTGGATATTGTGTTTTTAACTGTGTCCGACACTTTCACTTATCAAGATTGCAATTATTTAATGAGTCTGGCAGCCAAAGTCATTTACCAGGCAAGGCTGCCACTAGTAATACTCAAGGTATTGATAAATAAATTTATAGGATAACTATAACATATAAACCAGACATACAAGTATTCAGGTCTGCTGTTTGGAACTAAGCTGCTCCGATCTACAGCGTAGAATCTATTGGTCTCTGCCCATCCCCGTTGTTGACACTGCCCCTCTTTTTTTTGCTGCGGCTGAACTCGAACCTTTTCTTGTACAGAACTAAAACACCCTCAACGCTGGTCATCACCCGCCAGGCTGCGTTTATTTCGTAGTGTGTCCTCTCTCAGCTCCGAGCTTCCAAAGTAGAGAGCACACAGTATCTGCTGCTGTTTAGTCCCCGACTTCAGCCCAAGCATCTCAGCCAAAACTTGAAGATGAAGTATCGCCCCTACAACACCTACTACAATCAATTCCTCTATCTTACTAACTGTGGATGAAAAGCGATAATACTTTAGGTATGCACAGCCAAAGCGAGAAGAGAGAAGTAGGACACTAACTTATAACGAAAGAGCCTCGTACTGCGGCAGCGGCGGGACGCCATAGTGCCTTCATGCCCTAGGTGCAAGTTCTGTATATCTAGCTGTGCTGTACACTGGCTGTTCTGTTTGCGTTGTCAAGCTGGGATAGCCTTCTGAGTATATTGCAGGCTTGGGGTCCCATCGAGGAGTTGCAGTCGGTGGATGATGGCTCGGCAGGGTACGCAAGCCGCTGGTTCCATATCCTCCGCTTCGGCTGTCGTAGGCCGAGACCGCTGTCAGGGGTGTTGTGTTGATACGCGGAGGCGGCCGCTGCGGACTATTGCGACAAATACCAGGACTGAGTGTTCGGGATACAGCTGTCGAGTACCCTGGTGCTGTCGTGTAAGGCGTCCAGCTAGTTTGGGAGCCAGACAGTGATCGCGGGGAGGGTATCGAGTCATGATGCTGAGGAAGCGAGTATTGCGCGTGAGAATGGGGATGAGCTGGGGAAATGCTTTGTCCAGGAGGCGTGGGCAAAGGCGTATATCCTCCGGTGGTCTGGCTTATCATACTGAGAGGTGCTGTGGAGCTGTCGGGGCTGACGCTGTACTGGCCGATGATCTTCTTGAGAGCAGACTCAAGAATTTTCCATGGGAATACCTTGACATCCTTCTCAATATTGCGGGGTTTGGGATCAAGGAAGCCCATGATGATCTCAAAGAATTCTTTATTGTCTGGCTTGGCTTTGGAAACTGTCTGTGGGTGGAACATTTCCAAGTTACGGCGAATGTGGTTCTTCTCTTCGGCACTAAAACGGTTCGGTGCTGCGATAAGCTGCTCGAAGAGATAGATAGTGTCGACCGATGTGACATAACACTCGCCCTTTTCAGCCCACCAGATGCAAAGTCTTGCAAGAGCTGAGCAAGTTACGCCTAGGCCAAGCAATCGATTTTTGATCTCCTGGACGAGTATTACTAGACTACCTAGCAATGGGCAGCCGAGTTCTTTAACTAGCAATGCCTCTTTCCTTGGTCAAGCCCTGTTGATCCACAACGTCCTGGCTCTCTCGATCCCTCCTGACTAGATCGCTCCTCATCATCCTCATCTTCCTCCTCATCATCCTCATCTTCCTCCTCATCATCCTCATTCCCATCAGGGAACATAAGTGCCCTGATTAAGCCCTTTATTTTATTCTTTGAATTCTTAATTGCATTCTCAATTGCATTCACCATTCCTTTCTCCATTGCAACACGATGTTCGTGGAGTATTTCCATACACTCATTGAACTTTTGGCGTTCATCGTCCTCCAACTTCAAACGCTTAAATTTGTTGGCATTTTTGGAATCCATGAGGAATTCCATAAAGGCAATGGCGGACATCTTTTTCTCCCATTTTTTACCCCTTGGATCTCTTATGCGCGACTCAACCAATGCGCTAGACGCTTCTTTGAGGAACTCGTAAATCGCTCCCTGGAAATCAAGGGATTCCAGTTGGTCGTAAGGGTTGCTGGGGTCCATAATCTGGACTACATGCATCACCTTCCATACAAATTCCCGCTGGCCTTGACGAAATTCCAATCTGTCAAAGAGCCGAAAACCTTCTCGGTGGTAGTACACCAAGTGTCGGATCACCGTGCGCATTGGTACACATCCCTCATCGGCGGCCTGCACAGGCAGGCGTCTCCAGTCTGAGAGAAATGAGTATGTTAACTTTTGAAGGAACCCCAGGATCTTCATATTTTCTTCATTCGGTTGTGGTTGAGTTTTAGTCCATTCATCTACGAAATTGAAAAGCTCAAACTTGGCCCAAGTGAACAAGATGAGACGGATAAGCTTCCGTACCGGGCCTCTCGAATCGATGGTAATCAGGACGTTATCAGACATTTCTACGTCTCATGTCGTGTTGTGAGCAGAATGAAGACCATTTACCATCCTTTAGTGTGGCATGGGTCGGCGGCTCGGTGGCCAAAAGGTGGGTTGAAGCTGCTCGCGTTTACCTCCTCGCTCTTCTTCATGTAAGGCTTCTCTGGATACTGCTTCAGGTTGGCCACGTCGTGCGATGTATGTCGTCGCTTGAGGATGGCATTGGCTGTCGAAGACTTCTGCTGTCGCTCCCAGAGGAGGTGGCGTCGAAGAGATTCGGTCAACTCAGTCGCCAACATGTTGCGGCGACTGGTACGAGGTGACAGCGCAGCATGAGGCTGAATGTGATTGGGGCCAGTCATGATGGGCTGAGCGTTAGACCTAGGTACCTCTTGAATAGGCTTGAGGCCAGGACTACGCATTCCCTTCATCACCAGGGGAGCCTCGTCAAAATCATTAGGTGAAGCACCCAGTGACGGATCATTAGCCATACGAGGTCGAGGAATGGCTGATGTCGATTGGGAAGCTTGATTACTAAGATTACGCTCGTGATCATTTTGTGCAAGCATAGGAGTGATAAGAGATCGCCGAGATGTCAAGTTGGGCTTGGAATCAACCTGCTGGAAGAACTTGTCATCCATGCTAGATTTGCCGCTCTTTTCCATTGAGTCCTCCCAGTCTGAAGAGTCGTCGTCGTCATCAATGGCATTCTCATCGATGTATTCGTCGGTATCTGAGTTCACGGCAGCCTCGCGATTAATTGTTCGAGACGTTGCATTACCATTGACTGAATTCACAGGGCCCTTGCGGGGCCCATCCCCTTCAAGCCACTTCCCAACCAGGAACTTGAACTTGGGCTTCTTGGCCTTGGGCTTCATGGCCGTGTGCTTCACGGGCGGTTGCTCAACAGCAGCAGGTATTAATAATGACTCCTTGACGACAGGGACAATATGAGGAGGGGTCTTCAGAAGGCCCTTGGTCCTAACGATAGAAACAATTGGGTGCTGGCGCAAGAGTCTTGGCGTCCTACACGAGGGCGAGCGATCACCAGTAGTGCTGATACTGAAGTAAAGTCGACGGCCTCTTCTTCTACGAGAGACTCAACACCGCCAGATAGTTGAGGCAGATCAGGTATCCTCGACTCAGAAGGAATGTTCTGTGGCAGAGTCTGAGTGGTAGAGCCAGTAACGAAGGGCCAGAATCGCCAGCTGAGATTCTCCGGTCTTTGTTCCTGTTCAACAGTCTGCATTATCGAGAGAAGACTGGCTTGTTAGCACAGGAGAAGTTAACGCATATTTGATCAACTCACCTGTCCACAGGCAATACCGGTTAGCGGGATTGCCAGTGTCGAACTTACAAATGACATTCGCATCCACGGCCAAGAGGTGAGTATGCAGACAGTAGGGCACTATAATTGAGAATTGAATAGTGTATAAATGATAACAGCGTGGACGTGGTATGAATAGTCGACGACAAAGGAGCGCTGGGAAAAAGACAAGTTCATAATTAAGAGATTGACCAGACAGGTAAACATGGCATGTTGCTTACTCCCGGCACTACCACTGTGTAAGTCAAAAATGCCATACCGAGACAGGTGGGTGCAAATCGCCAGAAGATGTTGGATGTCGCCCCTTGCAAGTCAATGCATCCTTAATTGTTCAACCATGTCTCTCGCTGGGCCAAGCCAGAAGGGGGCTAGTTTCTGGCTCCATTTTGACCTACCAGGTAGGCTTCCCGGTCCGGGTGACACCATCTTCATGGCTTTAGCGAGTGCAGGAACCAGCTTGGATATCTTGGCACATCCCTGCATGGTAGTCTTGAGATAACAGCAAGGGTATTTGGCTAGACTCTTGGGCAAGGAATCAACAAGACCGCGACACCACGGGATATGGAGTGTTGAAGCCGGCACGCTATATATATACATACGTTGGTGCTGAATCATTGCCAATCTCTCCTGGTGCGCGATTCTGTTCATTTTCCAAATGTCATTGGAGATGAACGACTAGTAGCAACGGTCATCAACAGGGTCCGAAGGAGCAGCGCTGAATTTTTGTATTCAATACGGGCCGCCCCCACGTCCCGTGTTCCATATGGAGATCTTCCCCATCATGCCGAATGGGGACTGGCATGCGTAACCTCCAAGCCCAGATAGGATTATCAGACTCAAGCTATTTACAATGCGTTTAGACCGAGCTGAGTCCGGGTATGAGTAGATGGATTGCAATGCCATACGCGAAACCGTATCACTCGTGCTGAGGTCGCAGGAAATAAATCAAGATAATATGTCGCGGTTCTTTTGAGCAGCGTGTGGCATCTTGGCTTCAACGCGGACTGCGTTTCTTATGCGTCAGATCAAGTAGAAGCGCGTAATTGGGGATCAAAGCAGAAAATGACTTCTTAGGCGGATTGAGAAGAGTTTCTTGGATAGAATTTTCATGATGACGAGCATTCTGAATACCAGCCTACACGAGACATTAGCATGCTGTACTGAAAGTTGTTGAAGCTTCGTGTTGACGGCCCCTTATCGGTGATCCCAACTTCTCCACGTCGCGTCCATTTCGCGGCAGAAACGCGTACAGCCGCGCAGACTTGGCACGCTTTACACCAAAAACAATTAAGGAATTCTAATGGTGACATTTTTACATGAAAGAATTCTTATAAATTGACTTACCAGAGCGTTGCCCTAAGAAAAGGATAGATTTTGAATAATTCCGAATTGCTTAATGTACCTGCATGATGACTAGCTGAAAGTCCTAGGGTCTCAATTCCTTACCCTATACATGTCGTCCATTCTGGTGCATCAACCCGGAAGCTTCGTTCAGACGAAGCGAACCTTGGCCCTGTATGATACAAAGCTCATAGAAAGTGTATGAGGGTTGACCTCCGGGTCATTATAGATTGACAGCATAGGCGGTCAACTTGTAGGTTCATGCTGAACAGTTCCTTCTTGAATCATGGCAAGTAGCTGTTAGCCGGTATTCAGCCGGACAAATTATCGCTCACTCCTTTCGGAGGTCATGAACGAAGCATTTTTCGCTCCCATGCTATCGACGTCATTCTTCAACTAGCTCTCCGACGAATGACGATCAATCTGCCTAATATTCCCTCTCAAACGACATCGAAATGCGACCGATCGGTGCTCCCACCCCAATGAGCGACGTGATAGTGCGATGCGTTCAGCAATTCCATCGACCAAAAATGCTGTTCACGCGCTAGCGTCTTGATATAATAAATATCGCATCCCCAACTTGGACCACAGTAGCTTCAACTTCTACTTCTTCGTCGAGTATCCAAACAGCCGCACGAAATAGACCGTGACGATCCCGATCAACCCCGGCAATATACAATGTCTGGACCAAGCTCTGGGTGAGGCTATCGCTACGTGAACGTCGTGGTAAAACACCAACCCCGTAGCTGATTTAGGCTGGATGGCAGGTACATCGACAATAAGACAACATTTCTGTCAGATATTGGGGTGAATTGTATGCTCTTTATTTTTCTTCTGTATCTTCTTGCTTGCTGCTTGAGGTTTAAATCAAGCTTTATATGCCTTTTCTGTGCTATATGGAATCAACTGGAAGTTGCTTGCTAAGCTGTGGCGATAGGTGGCAACTGTCATCAAAGATGACAGTATTTATCAGCTTTTTAAGCTACTTCTATGAGCTTCCTTTCAACA
>PVPY01000679.1:0-64465 GCA_002982035.1 Fusarium algeriense
CCCCCACCCGCAACGAAAAATACCGGCCCCTCAACCATCCATGTCAGAATCTAACTAATCCTAGTCTGGTTATAACTAGACGGGACCCTGAATGGCTTCCCCTCCACTGCATTCCGGGTCATTGCAAAGCCGACATGACATTGAGAAACTCCACCCTTGGTAGATATTTTTCCATTGGGGGTGTTCTATAATATGTACGTACTGTAGGATGCTGGATAGAAGACTCTGTCACTGGATATCCTCCTAGTGTACCCCGCCCCAAGCCCCAGGGGGTCGGTTTTACGTTTACTGGTACCAGACGCCCAGGCGGGTTTGTCTCCCAACAGTTCTAGTTTCTCTTCCCCGCCAGGTGCCGAGAGATGCTTGCCACCAGCCAACAGCAGTCAACAGTACCAAGTCAACAACCCACAAGGGGACGATGAAGTGGAGAGCATTTGTAGATCCATTGAATTTTGTACATCCCAAAGCCAATCCAAGCTTCCAATTGCTCCTGGTACTTGTACTTGTGTTGATGCCCTCCCACTTCTTTTTTTCTTTGATGAAGACTTCTTCTTCTCTTCTGTCCTCCCTTTACCTTTCTCAATCTTCAAAGTGGTAACTCAAAGGAAGACGAACGAGATTAATACCTTGTTCAATCCATCCCACTCACATAATCTGTTCTGGTCCTCCTCAACCAAGAACGTAACGTCTTCCTTTTTACCTACCTCCCTCTATCCACATCCTCATCTTAATTACAGTACCTACCTTTCGACCCTTCTGTATTTTTAGCGCCTATACCACACTTAGGGAGACTTTTTTTCTTCCCCAACAGTACAGGACAGCAGAGACAGGCCCAGTTCCCGTCCCGTCGGATCTTGTTTTTTCTTCGGCTGGAGCTACCCCTGCCCGTTACTCCCCTTGCGCGCCCGCCACTTTGACCGGCTCATGACGACCTGAGGAGCGACACGACTCACTTTCTCTCAACCTGATCAAACTCCTCCTTATCTCGAATCTCCGACTTCTTTTTTCGACTCCTCCTTCATAATCTCCTCCTCTCCGTTTCCTCCCTTCTTTCTTCCTCTTCACACATAAACGCAGTAGCCATGACTGAGATCTCAGCTGGTGCCCAGGAGGGTGCCAATGGGCGGTCGGTGCCCTATGTCAATGGCAAGGCGTCGTATGCAGAGAAGTTCCATATCGCAGACCACTTCATCGGCGGCAACCGATTGGAGAATGCTCCTCCGAGCAAGGTCAAGGACTTTGTTGCCCAGAATGATGGTCACACTGTCATCACCAACGTAAGGAGATCTCTTTCCTGCCAAAATTGGAGTTTGGAGGATAGAATTGGATCAATTCCGTCTACCCCGCCAGTTCTGAACTTTTGAAGCAATCGCAACGGTTTTGCTAACAGAAACTTTGCTCTGCAGGTTCTCATTGCCAACAACGGTATCGCTGCCGTAAAGGAGATTCGATCAGTCCGAAAATGGGCTTACGAGACGTTCGGCGACGAGCGAGCCATTCACTTCACTGTGATGGCTACCCCAGAAGATCTGCAGGCCAACGCAGAATACATTAGAATGGCCGACCACTACGTCGAAGTTCCCGGCGGTACCAACAACCACAACTATGCCAACGTCGAGCTGATTGTGGATATTGCTGAGCGCATGAATGTCCATGCCGTCTGGGCTGGATGGTGAGTAGACTCCTTGACTTTGTCTCGCTGCGATTTACATACATGGACTGACGAGCTATTCAGGGGTCATGCCTCAGAAAACCCAAAGTTGCCAGAGTCGCTGGCCGCCTCCCCCAACAAGATTGTCTTCATCGGACCCCCAGGATCTGCCATGCGATCGCTAGGTGACAAGATTTCCTCCACAATTGTAGCACAGCACGCCGACGTGCCATGTATTCCCTGGTCAGGAACAGGCGTCAGCGATGTCGCCGTCGACGACAAGGGCATTGTCACTGTCGCCGACGATATCTACGCTAAGGGTTGCGTAACATCATGGGAGGAGGGTCTTCAGAAGGCCAAGGAGATTGGCTTCCCTGTCATGATCAAGGCTTCCGAGGGTGGTGGTGGTAAGGGTATCCGAAAGGCCACCGAGGAGGAGGGCTTCGAGGCTCTCTACAAGGCCGCTGCTAGCGAAATTCCTGGATCCCCCATTTTCATCATGAAGCTTGCCGGCAACGCTCGACATCTTGAGGTCCAGCTTCTTGCCGATCAGTACGGAAACAACATCTCCCTCTTCGGCCGTGATTGTTCCGTTCAGCGACGTCACCAGAAGATCATTGAGGAGGCTCCCGTCACCATTGCGAAGCCCGATACGTTCAAGGCCATGGAGGATGCCGCTGTTCGTCTCGGTAAGCTCGTCGGTTACGTCTCTGCCGGTACCGTTGAGTACCTCTACTCCTACGCCGACGACAAGTTCTACTTCCTGGAGCTTAACCCCCGTCTCCAGGTCGAGCATCCTACCACTGAGATGGTCAGTGGTGTCAACCTGCCAGCTGCCCAGCTTCAGATTGCCATGGGTATCCCTCTCCACAGAATCCGTGATATTCGACTCCTGTACGGTGTCGACCCCAAGACCTCAAGCGAAATCGACTTTGAGTTCAAGAACGAGGGCACATCTATGAGTCAGCGACGACCTCAGCCCAAGGGTCACACCACCGCTTGCCGAATCACCTCCGAGGATCCTGGTGAGGGTTTCAAGCCTTCCAACGGTGTGATGCACGAGCTCAACTTCAGGAGTAGCTCTAACGTCTGGGGCTACTTCTCCGTCGGTTCTCAGGGTGGTATTCACAGTTTCTCTGACAGTCAGTTCGGCCATATTTTCGCTTATGGTGAGAACCGTTCTGCTTCAAGGAAGCACATGGTCATGGCCCTCAAGGAGCTGAGCATTCGTGGTGATTTCCGAACCACTATCGAGTACCTCATCAAGCTTCTTGAGACTGAGGCGTTCGAGGAGAACACCATCTCCACTGGTTGGCTGGATGAGCTTATCTCCAAGCGTCTTACTGCTGAGCGACCCGAGACCATGCTTGCTGTTGTCTGTGGTGCCGTCACCAAGGCTCACATTGCCAGCGAGGCCTGCATGGCTGAGTACCGAGCCGGACTTGAGAAGGGTCAAGTGCCCTCTAAGGACGTTCTCAAGACTGTTTTCACCGTCGACTTCATCTACGAGGGTTACCGTTACAAGTTCACAGCCACACGTGCCAGCGTTGACAGCTACCACCTTTTCATCAACGGCTCCAAGTGCTCCATCGGTGTCCGTTCTCTGAGTGATGGTGGTCTCCTTGTCCTTCTTGATGGTCGCAGTCACAACGTCTACTGGAAGGAAGAGGTTGGTGCTACCCGTCTTTCCGTTGACAGCAAGACCTGCTTGCTCGAGCAGGAGAACGATCCTACACAGCTTCGATCTCCCAGCCCTGGTAAGCTCGTCAAGTACTCTGTCGAGAACGGTGCCCATGTTCGTGCTGGCCAGGCTTTCGCCGAGGTCGAGGTCATGAAGATGTACATGCCTCTTGTTGCTCAGGAAGATGGTGTTGTCCAGCTTATCAAGCAGCCCGGAGCTACTCTTGAGGCTGGTGACATCCTCGGTATCCTAGCCCTTGACGATCCCAGCCGCGTCAAGCAGGCACAGGCTTTCGTCGACAAGCTTCCCGCCTATGGTGACCCTGTCGTTGTCGGTGCCAAGCCCGCGCAGCGCTTCTCTCTCCTCTACAATATCCTCCACAACATTCTTCTGGGTTATGACAACTCTGTTATCATGGCCTCTACCCTCAAGGAGCTCATCGAGGTTCTCCGCGACCCTGAGCTTGCCTACAGCGAGTGGAACGCCCAGTTCTCTGCCCTCCACTCCCGTATGCCTCAGAAGCTTGACGCCCAGTTCACCCAGATCGTTGAGCGCAGCAAGACTCGTCATGGAGAGTTCCCCGCCAAGGCTCTCATGAAGGCTTTCAACAAGTTCCTCGAGGACAATGTGGATGCTGGCGATGCCGAGCTTCTCAAGGGCACTCTCTCCCCTCTGACCGAGGTTCTCGATATGTACGCCGAGGGCCAGAAGAACCGAGAGCTCAATGTCATCAAGAGCCTTCTTGAGCAGTACTGGGAGGTTGAGAATCTCTTCATGCACCAGCCTCAGGAGGATGCTGTTATTCTCCAGCTACGTGATCAGCACAAGGAGGATATCATGAAGGTCGTTCACACCGTTCTTTCTCACAGCCGTGTCAGCTCCAAGAGCTCTCTCATCCTGGCTATTCTTGAGGAATATCGCCCCAACAAGCCCAAGGCTGGCAGTATCGCCAAGAACCTTCGCGAGACTCTCCGCCTGCTCACTGAGCTCCAGTCGCGCGCCACCTCCAAGGTTTCCCTCAAGGCTCGTGAGATCATGATCCAGTGTGCTCTGCCTTCCCTTGAGGAGCGAACCGCCCAGATGGAGCACATCCTCCGCTCTTCCGTTATCGAGTCGCGATATGGCGAGACTGGTTGGGACCACCGAGAGCCTAGCCTTGATGTTATCAAGGAGGTCGTTGATTCCAAGTACACTGTCTTCGATGTCTTGACCATGTTCTTCGCTCACGATGACCCTTGGGTGTCTCTGGCCTCTCTCGAGGTTTATGTCCGCCGAGCTTACCGTGCGTACATCCTCAAGTCGATTGAGTACCACCAGGATGAGAACGATGCTCCCCAGTTCGTTTCTTGGGACTTCCAGCTCCGAAAGCTTGGCCAGTCTGAGTTCGGTCTTCCTCTGCAGTCTGCTGCTCCTTCTACTCCTGCTACCCCCAGCGGAGGCGAGTTCAACTTTAAGAGAATCCACTCGATCAGTGATATGTCCTACCTCACTGGCAAGTGGGAGGACGAGCCTACACGAAAGGGTGTCATTGTTCCTTGCAAGTACATCGACGATGCTGAGGACCTTATCGCTAAGGCTCTCGAGGCTCTTGCCCACGAGCAGAAGCAGAAGAAGAAGAGCGCCCCCAGCACCCCTGGTCTCATCCCCGACCTGAGCGGTAAGCGCAAGCCTGCTCAGCCCAAGCAGCAGGAGGAAGAGCTCTCCGCTGTCATCAATGTCGCTATCCGCGATCTTGAGAGCCGCGACGACCGAGAGGCTCTTGAGGATATTCTCCCTATCGTCGAGCAGTTCAAGGATGAGCTCCTTGCCCGTGGTGTCCGTCGCCTGACATTCATCTGCGGTCACAGCGATGGTTCTTACCCCGGTTACTACACTTTCCGTGGTCCCGAATACAAGGAGGACGACAGTATCCGTCACAGCGAGCCTGCCCTTGCTTTCCAGCTGGAGCTTGCTCGTCTCAGCAAGTTCCACATCAAGCCCGTTTTCACTGAGAACAAGAGTATCCACGTCTACGAGGGTATTGGCAAGAACGTGGATACTGATAAACGATACTTCACCCGCGCCGTCATCCGACCGGGTCGTCTCCGAGACGAGATCCCTACTGCTGAGTATCTCATCTCTGAGGCTGACCGCGTTGTCAACGATATCTTCGATGCACTCGAGATTATTGGTAACAACAACTCTGATCTGAACCAGGTCTTTATCAACTTCTCCCCTGTGTTCCAACTTCAGCCCAAGGAGGTTGAGGAGAGTCTTCAGGGCTTCCTTGACCGATTCGGTATCCGTGCTTGGAGACTCCGTATCGCCCAGGTCGAGATCCGCATTATTTGCACTGATCCTCAGACCGGCGAGCCTTACCCCCTGCGTGTCGTCATTACCAACACCTCTGGTTATGTAGTCGATGTCGACATGTACGCCGAGCGTAAGTCGGAGAAGGGCGAGTGGGTCTTCCACAGCATTGGAGGTACTCACGAGAAGGGTCCTATGCACTTGATGCCCGTCTCTACCCCTTATGCCACCAAGAACTGGCTCCAGCCTAAGCGTTACAAGGCTCACCTGATGGGCACCCAGTACGTTTACGATTTCCCTGAGCTCTTCCGACAGGCTATCCAGAACTCTTGGGTCAAGGCCGTCAAGGCTCAGCCTGCTCTTGCTTCCCAGCAGCCCAAGACCGGTGACTGCATCAGTTTCACCGAGCTTGTTCTCGATGACAAGGACAGCCTTGATGAGGTCAACCGTGAGCCTGGTACCAATACCTGCGGCATGGTTGGATGGATCTTCAGGGCTCGCACTCCTGAGTACCCCAACGGCCGTCGCTTCATCGTCATTGCCAACGATATCACGTACAAGATTGGTTCATTTGGTCCTAAGGAAGACGACTTCTTCCACAAGTGCACTGAGCTCGCTCGCAAGCTGGGTATCCCCCGTATCTACCTGTCTGCTAACTCTGGTGCTCGTCTTGGCCTTGCCGATGAGCTCATGGGTCACTTCAAGGTTGCCTGGAACAACCCTGAGAAGCAGGATACTGGCTTTAAGTACCTCTACCTCGATGACGAGACCAAGACTCGCTTCGAGAAGGACGTCATCACCGAGGAAGTCACTGAGGATGGTGAGAAGCGACACAAGATTGTCACTATCATTGGTAAGGAGGAGGGTCTCGGTGTTGAGTGTCTGCGAGGCTCTGGTCTCATCGCTGGTGCCACCAGCCGCGCTTACAACGACATCTTCACTGTTACTCTTGTTACTTGCCGATCCGTCGGTATTGGTGCCTACCTTGTCCGCCTTGGCCAGCGTGCTGTCCAGATTGAGGGCCAGCCCATCATCCTGACTGGTGCCCCTGCTCTCAACAACCTGCTTGGTCGTGAGGTCTACACCTCTAACCTTCAGCTTGGTGGCACTCAGATCATGTACCGCAACGGTGTCTCTCACATGACTGCCAACGACGACTTCGCTGGTGTTTCCAAGATCGTCGAGTGGATGTCATTCGTGCCCGAGAAGCGCAACAGCCCTGTTCCTGTCAGCCCTAGCGTTGATGACTGGGACCGTGATATTACGTACTTCCCTCCCCAGAAGCAGCCTTACGATGTCCGATGGATGATTGCTGGTCGCGAAGGCGAGAACGGTTTCGAGTCTGGTCTCTTCGACAAGGACTCCTTCGTT
Organism: Fusarium algeriense; assembly: GCA_002982035.1. NCBI lineage: Eukaryota > Fungi > Ascomycota > Sordariomycetes > Hypocreales > Nectriaceae > Fusarium > Fusarium algeriense. The sequence goes on from PVPY01000679.1 coordinate 6,993, forward strand.
GAGGCTCTCGGAGGCTGGGCAAAGACTGTCGTTGTTGGTCGTGCTCGTCTTGGCGGTATCCCCATGGGTGTTATCGCTGTTGAGGTCCGATCCGTGGAGAACATCACTCCTGCTGACCCTGCCAACCCCGACTCTATTGAGCAGGTTAGCAACGAGGCTGGTGGTGTCTGGTACCCCAACTCCGCTTTCAAGACCGCTCAGGCTATCAACGACTTCAACAACGGTGAGCAGCTTCCTCTCATGATCCTTGCCAACTGGCGTGGTTTCTCTGGTGGTCAGCGCGACATGTACAACGAGGTTCTCAAGTACGGTTCTTTCATTGTCGATGCCCTTGTCAAGTACGAGCAGCCCATCTTCATCTACATTCCTCCCTTCGGTGAGCTCCGTGGTGGATCTTGGGTCGTCGTCGATCCTACCATCAACGCCACCGCTATGGAGATGTACGCCGATGTCGAGGCTCGTGGTGGTGTTCTCGAGCCCGAGGGTATCATTGGTATTAAGTACCGCAAGGACAAGCAGGTTCAGACCATGGCCCGCATGGATCCTACCTATGCTAGTCTCAAGAAGCAGCTCGAGGATACCAGCCTATCCACGGAGGAGACCGACGAGATTAAGAAGAAGATGGCCATTCGTGAGAAGCAGCTGCTGCCCGTGTACGCCCAGATTGCCGTGCAGTTCGCCGATCTCCACGACCGTGCTGGTCGCATGAAGGCCAAGGGTGTCATCCGTGACGTCCTTGAGTGGACCAACGCTCGCCGCTTCTTCTACTGGCGTCTTCGCCGACGTCTCAACGAGGAGTACATCCTCCGCCGCATGACTTCCACCATCATCAGCACTTCACACAACCAGACTGCTACCAAGAACACCGAGACTCGTGACAGATACCTTCACCTTCTCCGCAGCTGGTCAGGCATTGTTGATTGGGAGAAGAATGATCGTGCTGTTACTGAGTGGTATGAGGATGAGCGCAAGACCATCAGCGAGAAGGTCGAGACGCTCAAGTCTGAGGTATTGGCAGCTGAGGTTGCCAGCGTTGTCCGAGGCCACGCTAAGGCTGGATGGACTGGTGTGCGTGAGGTGCTTAGAGTCATGCCCGTTGAGGAGCGGGAGCAGATTCTCAAGTACCTGCAGCAATAAAGGAGAAGGGAACATTTTTGAGGAGGTTTTATGATGTGGGAATCATTCCCTGTGTGTTTTTACTGGCGATTTATGCTACCATGGTTTATGTCAAGTTTCTAAGACAATTAGAAAAGAAGGAAGTTAGAGGAATGTGCATGAGGCGTCAGGTACTGGATTAGTTTCGATTTTCAATATCCATTTTATTTACTTCAAGTCTAAAATGGTGTTTCTGAGTGAAGACTGTACAGTGAAAACCAGTCACGCTATCAACTTGTGTATCATATGGTTACCCCTGAGTGGTAAAAGCTGGAGACATGATGTATCACTTACCCCTCGCAGTTATACACCTCTGCCCGGACCGATGAATCAGGCGAAATAAAGAGTCCGGGGACCTTGACGGGGCGAAATATGGAAGCCTAGCAATGCTAAAAAAAAATTAAAATTTCACAAGATCTGCATGATGCCGGTTGTTTACTGATGATGGTACCAGAGGTGGCTTCAACTCCGAAACGGACTCCAGGCAGTATCACGACCAACAACAAATGAAGCAACCTCCGGGTTATGATGAAAGAAGCCTGGAGCTATTATTGAAGCCTAGCATCCAATTACTGAATTCTTTCATCCACACTCCCATTGCTGGGATGCGACACACGACAAAGCCCCGAAGCAATCTCCACAAGGGGATGTCACCATGTATCTGCGTGATGCAGCATCTAGAACGACTTGATCCTACTCTTGCTTTTAATGACGAATTATATAGCTTAGAGGAAGTTGGTGGTGGACAGTTGGGCATCGGTAAGTGGGAGAGTTGTCAAGCAACGTCGACCTGCATGTGTGTTACGCTGAAGGGCAACTAACGTACATTGGGGGCGGAGTTATTGGTCTAGCTAAAGAATATGGATGGTCTAGGAGGTAACATAACAAACTTTGGTATGAGTCTACGAGGGCATGTACGAGTCCCCCTAAGAGCCTTGCTGTGCAGCTGTGGACAAACAGATGGGTCGGTGTTAGCAACTTCGCCAAAGCATGTGTCTTATTCAAGTCGGCAGTTCATAAAATAAGCTAGTCTATAGATCTTAGTGACATTCGCATTCAAGTGACGTAATGATATGTCCAACGATTAAAGCCTACGTCTACATGGTACGTAGGTATTTACAAGTCTTTTCCTCACTTGAATGAGTCCCGAAGCCCTCATGATGCCACAGTAATCTGGGTCAAAGTATGAGGCTCTTTGTGACCCTAACATAATCAGCCGCTATCAAATTTCCAAGTGTCAAAGCAAAGTCGCTATCTGACAATTGACATGGACATGGGTTGCCGAATGTCATGCAAGTTGCCGTAGGTATAAGACATTAATGCATGTAGAACCAACAAGATATGGCTTGGTCGTATCAAGTGAATTAATTGAACATCAACTTATCATTTATGAGGGGTTCAGTATCTCATGTCATGGCGTCAGCCACGTGTAAAATGAAAACGTCAAAGACTGGATCGGATAGATAAAGCTGGTGATACTGGCAGATTACAAAGTGAGTGAGTAGCGGGGATGGATAGGCAGCCGCATTCTTTCAATGGAGATCACATGATTAGATAGCATTTCGGAGCGGATCAATATTGTTCTGTAAGAGACTGACCAATAGGATGGTTGCTGATGATCCTTCAGGCAGCAGCATTTCTGATATTGAGACGCTGTGGAAAATGACCGCAGATAGGCCGCGCCGCAAGATCCGCTTTGTGTAGGCAACCAAATAAACTTAACCAAACAGCTTCTTTCTCAACAAAAAGAAATGATTTGACTTACAATTCACGGGGCAGCTTGATTTTTTCTCTTCTCACTCTCTAATTGCATGTGACCTGTTTCTCCTTTCCACTCTTATTTACAGGCCAAGAACGCCAATGGCTGAGCCTCACTAATTACACCCACTCCAAGACCAGTACCAAGAGCCCCGCTTCAGATCGCCATCAAGCATCACGATCAAGACATCACTTTAAGACTTGGCGACTGTTTGCATAAACAGGCTCAAATCCCCATCTGGGATTTTTCTTCAACATACTTACAGGAGTACACTGCAATGGAGTCGTTTTTACCGCTGGGTGGCTTTCAGCTGCCCTTTCAGAAACGCCTCAGCAGACTGTACAACGACACCAAGAAATCAACCGACTTTGTCAAAGAACCCGTTCAAAATGAAGAAGATCCAGAAATCAAGGCTCTACATCGAAAGCTGCGCATTCAAAAAGATCGTCTAGTCAGTTGGGGCCTAGAATGGTCTGATCCTACTCAGTCTGTTGAGATCGACGAGTCTTTATCAAAAGCGGGCTTGAGTGAGGTTGTTGGAAGTATCATGTCAACCATCAAGGACATTCTAGCAGACGCTGAACCTCTTTGGCTAAGCTCAAAGCGCATGATTTCAGCACCCGCGACATCAAAAGATACGAAGCCGCCGTTGGTGCAATGGGATAAGAACCATTTCGAGGATTTGGTTAATGATCTCACTGCTTCAATTGATACACTCTATGATCTTTCACGGACACGAGCAGCTGGTGGAATTCCAAGAAGATCATCGAAAACACCATTCAAGTCTATGTCGTCTACCGAGGAGTATCGACCTTTCGAGTCCAGTCGCATGCAAACGCCTCAGCAAATTGACCCTCAGACTCTAACGCATTTACGCCCCAAGCAGGGAGATGAGGCCTCTACTCCTCGAGAAGTTGTCTTTATGAGCAAGACGGCTTACTCGGAGCTCACGCATGGAACCACGCGGCAACCATGGGCACCACTGCTCCTCGAATACGCAACCTTCGACTCCATCTACGCCGTGACGGGCATTATGCCTCCCATGGCTCGTTTTGAGAAGCTGTCCGCCGGCCTGCAACAAGACTCTCAACGATCGCCTGGAACCTGGACTGGACTACCGCGACTTCTGGGTTATTTCGAAGACTTGGAAAACTCGAGGCTCGGTCTTGTTTACCGATTTCCTCCATCATTCAACGCCGTCTCATTCGAGCGTCTTACCAAGAATCCTTCGTATAACCTCCCAACCCTGAACGATCTTCTCTCTGTACCAGGATCAGAGCCCAAGCTGGAAGCCAAGTTTAGACTGGCTCACAATCTCATGAACACTGTTTTCGACCTGCATAATCGTGGCATCACCCATGGAAATATTGCCCCAACCACTGTCTCATTCTGCGATGCAGTCACCTCACAACCAGGTGCAACCAATGGCGAGGTGGATATTCGACGTCCTCTCCTTTCTTCTTTCGACCTGTTTCCTGAAGATACCCCTTCAACATCACCAATTCTCTCCCGTCATCCGCTCGACCCTCGTAATGCGCAAACCTCACCCCTTGCCAACAACCCTGACCAGAGAGTTCTCGATCTGTACTCCTTAGCCACTCTGTTACTTTCAGTTGGTTTATGGAAGAAACTTGAAGACATTGTCCCCGAGGCATCCACTTCTATCCCTGAATCGGCCTTGGAAGAGCTTGCTGTTAGATGCGGCAGCTTATATATGAAGGCCGTTCAGGTCTGCTGGACTGCAGTTGATGATGAACTTGCTGGGAGATCTTCCAGCGAATCTTTGCTATCCTCAGTCCAAGTCAGATGCAGTCGCTTCTTGGAGGCCTGTTGTATTTTGGATGGTGTTAGTGGCTTGGAGGAGAGACTTGACCAGGAGCTTAACCAGTCCGAGACGCCTGCCCCTGCTATTGATGCGGCCCCTATGAAGACGAATAAAGATGTAAAGGATGTGAAGGACTTCAAGCCGCCACTAAAGGCTGCGAGTGAGAAGCCCATGTCAGCATCAGCGCCAAACTTGGGAGTAGAGAAGAATGCTCCCAAGGTTGAGACAGTTGCTTATCAAGATGGTATGCTTCTCTGTTCCCTTTAAGCGCTTACCGACTTGCTAACACTTTGCTAGATGCCCTCGACAAACAGTCCGAAACAAAAATGCGTCTTTATCCGCATGTTGCTCTAGCACCCGAGGCTGTGGAGAAGTGGAACAAGGTTCTCATGCCCCAGATTAACCAAGCTCTTCGTCACTTCTACCGCAAGCACCCCGAGTCGGTCGAGATCTCGCTTGAGTCAGTAGGCCCAAGCCCCCAGAAGACTCAACCCACAGTGCTTGTCGTATGCACTTCCGTCGGCAAAGTCCGGGCTATTCTCAAGAAGAGGCTCGGCGATCTTTTCGATGGAAGCACGGGCTTCGGACTCAAAGTATGCCGCGGACACGTCTTGAGATCTCGTCGACAACCGAACTCAGTCCTTAGATCCATGGCCAGAAGATGTGCCAAGGGGTCTGGATTAGAAACAGACGATGTCGAGGCCATTAACCCCGAGTATCAAGAGCGCCCGGGTAATGGCGCTAGCATTGGGGCGTGGATTGGAGATCGACATTTGCCCCCTGTTAGCCTCGGAGGTCTCGTCATGGTTGACGACAAGCCTTACGGAATGACAGTTCACCACATGCTGGACGATCCAGACCGTGACTTCGGGCCTAGTGACACTCTGAGGTGCAGTGCATTGCCTGATATGGATTGGTATGCACAGTCTGGTGATGACAGTACCGTTGACGATGAGTTTGGCTATGAGCTGTCTGATACTGAATCCGAAGCCTATTCGGACTCGGATATTACTAGTGACTATGAGGACGACGAAGATGAAGATGAAGATGAGGAGTATAATGAGCCTGGAGACATCCCCGGCATTGAACCAGGATGTGGCGATGGCTATATCGTCACACAACCAGCTCTAGATGATGTTGAAGAGGGATTCTACCCTGACCCAGAGACTCAAGACGAGGATCACCTTGACACGTACAGTGTCGGCGAGGTGTACGCCTCAAGTGGCATCCGCAGGAAGCAGGCCCTTGGACTCGTACATGAGGTCGACTGGGCGCTCTTTGAATTCGCCCACGATAGACTCCCTGATGACAACACCATCCCTCGCACTGATGGCAAGTCATCTGCTCAAAAGCCCGACGGAAAGCAAATGGCTGGCTCATCTATGCTGCGACCAACAACTGTTGCCCCTTCAGAGTCGTTGCCAAACATGGAGGTGCAATGCATGGCTCGCACAAGCGGCCTACAGACTGGCAAGATTCTTCCAGCTCTCACCAGTGTGAAGATCTATGGTCGTGTGTTACCCAGCCATGCCTATCAAGTAACCAGTGCGGACGCATCGGAACAGGGAGCACAGAACAAGAGGGTCCCTCTTGGTATCCCTGGTGACAGCGGTGCTTGGATTGTTAGTCGAGACGAGGGCAAGCTTTGCGGACATGTTCTGGCCTGGAGCCAGCGCAAGCGAGTCGCGTACATCTGTCCCATGGATGTTCTGCTCTGGGACATTGCAGAGACATTGGAAGCCAACGAAATAAAGCTCCCGGGAGGACAGGCCGTGGTAACTCTAGCCAAGTCGGAGACTCGAGCCGCCTCCAAGAAGCAAGAAACCTCCGAGCTTGAGCTTTTCGATGAAGACGATCTATCGGACCTAGTAGAAGAGGAAGAAGATCTGCCACCTCAGCTGGTAAGATCCCCAGATCCAGTCAGGGATACCGCCAGCGTGAGAAAGTCGCCCGTCTCAAATTGCAGTGGCGTCAGCGATCGGAGTTCCTCAAGCCCCATCCGCTTGGACACATCAAGTGACTTGAGCGGCTTGTCGAATCGTCTTGAAGAAATGAGTATGAGTGGTAGTTTTGGAATAGGTGTTAGCGGTTGACAACGACAGTAGTCGTACGTTTTACTTTGTTTGCCAAGGAAATTTTGTCTAAAATACCCCTGCTAGCGTTTGGAATGTGACGAGAACGAAGATAAGTAGTCCAAAATTGGATTCCATAGTTGCGAGAATATGCATTGTATCATGCTTCTTTAACATTGCCTCCTTTTTACATAAAGTCGTCTTCCCAGTTCTCATCGCGGTCCTGGTTACTTGACCCAGCCATGTTATCCTCCGTGAACAGATCATCATACGCGTGATCCTTCTGGTACTTCTTCTCCTTCCACTCCTGAGCCTGTCGAGCCTCTTCCTTCTTCTACAGCAACATCAACATCAGTAATCTCGTCACAATATTCGCGCTCACTTACCCTTGCTTGAAAAGCCGCCTGATCACGACGTCGTAGCTCCTTGAGCCGATCATCTCTCTCCTGCTTAAAGTCTGGCTTCTTCTCGACCTTTGTCTTGTTAAGACGGTTGACGATGGGGTTCTCGCGCTGTGGGACGAGAACGCGCTTTACTTTGCGGGGGTCCTTGAAGCCGACTTGGCCGACTTCCATACTGCCGTCTTTCTTGAGGTTGGACCATGGGGTGTAGATGACTGTGACGTTGTCTTTTTTGTTGCCTTGGACAGGTTAGATATGATATGTTTGGGAGTGAGAGAGACTTACCCTCGATGGAGTTTGCCTTTGTCAATTGGGCGAGATCCATGACGAGTTCTTCGGGCAGGGAGTCCCATGTTTGGCCTTCCTTCATTCGTAGGTAGATATGCGCACTGGAGAGTTTATCTGCGTGGAACTACAGATGTCCCACGCCGTCAGTTGGCTCTACTTTCAGTGAGCATGCGTTGGTTATCTCACCCTAGGTGTTGTTTAGCACAAGCCCACTCATTCTTTGAGTAGAATCCTACCAGATATCCTCTTCCCAGCCGAACTTGATCAGGTCCTCATCTAGCATCAAGTCTCAGCCGGCGGGGAAACAGTGCATTGTGATTGCATGAGCATACTCTCAAACTTGTCCTTGCCGACATAGATAAAGCCCGGCGGATCGACCACGTTGGAGGTAAAATAGTAGACCATTTTGCTGACTCTGTAGGAAGAAACTAAAGACAAAAGAAAGGGAACAAGCTGGCTGACTGGGTATTACTGCTGCTGAGCTGGTTGTGATCTTTGTGTTCTGATGAGGGGATCTTGGAGAAATTTCCGTTTGGTGGGGGTACTTGTGTGCTAACATAAAAGGTTCCCGCTGCCCGCTAAAAGCCCCTGAAACAGCCGGTAAGTCAGCCCTACAGGATAGCACTACAGTACTTCCGATTTCTGCCAAGGTGGGATCCAGAGTTAGATGCACGTGATATCGCGACGATATCGTGACTTGGCACTGTAACAAAGTTTCTAGTACTTACAACCAAGAACAATCATTCTTTCGGTGGTGACCTTCTCTCCCTACTTTCATCCAAGATACCCCGATCTTTCCCCATGCTTTCCAATGCTAGACAATGGCTGATGCATAGCAAGTGTTGGTCCAGGTCTGGTCCCGCGACTCATATCAAGGCCAATAAACTGATCGTCTGAATCATGTTTAACAACCTCCACCTTGGTCTCGGCAGACACAATTTGCAAAAGGCTATGCCCCAGGAACTAAATAATTGGATATTTCTCAATGGCACGGACTGTCGGACTGGCATGGGTAAAAAGGTGATGATCATCATGAGGGCATAAAACTCATGCTCGTAAACAGTCCAATGGCCATATAATGCAATTGTGACGAGTCAAACTTGCGCCTATCGCAATAAAGCGGCTGCCGTTCCCGCTGTCACTCGTCTTCCCCTGACAATCACTCTTGCGATAAGCTAGCTACTAGTTTGGTGACCTGAAATGATCCGGATATAGGAGCCGGCTTTGTTCCGCAGGGCCTCATTTCCAACGTCACACGACAGTATAGTATAGTACCGGTATGTAAGGTGACGCCCTCTTTGTTCAGCTGAGTATCATTATGTCCTCATTAGACTCAAAATGCGGCATATTCTCAAAACGTACCCATTCACGGTGACCGACGCCAGCCCCATTCATCAGTCTGTCGCTTTGTGTAACACACCACGATAGTCACACATGGAGACAAAAGCAACCGTATTGGCCCAAAGCCTGTTTGTATCCCGGTCTCTAATACCAGAAGTTACCACAGTAACCTTTCAATCTGTGCCAAGCACATTTGCCCTTGATGTACCGTTATCGCGTGTGAGTCTCGGAGTATCAGTGATCCGTTACTTTCTGTACGAAAGTCAGACCGGCTTCACCCCACTGTGAATCTGATGGGTCTTGATCATATATATATCGCTTTTTCTAATCCCGTCAGATCGACGTTAATATACCTGGTTCCCTCCGCTCCACCTCTGATCGGCCCCCCCCAATGTGAAAATGATAACCCCAGATTTAGTCCGATCTCGTACCTCAGACTCAAGAGCCTGGTGTAAACTTGACACTTTGTAACCTGCCAGCCTCTCTACATCTCTGGAGTCGTCGAGACATCCCGGGTACCGTCATCCTCGATAACGGTACTGCACAATGGCCAGATATTTGCATGGTGTTTGTCATAAACCAATCCGCAACAAGAACACCCCAGAAAAAAAGAGGAAACAAGCCTCGCAGGCACTTTGACAAATCCCTTATCGACAGGGCAGGGATTTCGGACATATCTTCATCCACAGGGCTGCTAAACCAAGACTGGAGAATATGCTCCTCCTATGTACCAATCCCGGTATATAACGCGCAAGATGAATGAGGTTGTATTCTCCTAAAGCTTCCTCTCTCGGACGTGACATGTCAATCGTGAGTGGTTGGTAGCTGAAGCATGCATATATAGATGGTAAAGGTCCAAGCTTTCTACTGACTTGGCAAAAATGTCAGGCTTGAGCTGCATGATCAGTCAGCCCATCGGATGTCTCACTTGTTCCCGCTGGCATGCGTGAATGAGGTACAGGGCTATACATTTCGTTGGTATCTTCTAATGCACGTTTGCTTGTATTTCCAGGATGGCCCTGTTCGCGGAAATACGGGTAGACGCAGGCTCAAGTTGTTTCATGCTCGACCCTGTCAAGTTCAGTGACGTTGTCTCTTGGCATATGCAGGGCAAATACTGCTTACGGCAAGCGTGAAAGTGAAAGTACCGTAGCACGGTTGAGGGATTTGTCCTAGGAATATCCCACGGATAACGATTTATGATAACGTCTTCCGTTAGCCCTTGGAACTCTCGGGGTCTTAGTCGGCCCCGCGGATCTATTCCGAGCTTTGGGGTGGGCGTTTCTATTTCAGCCACTTTTCGATCAGCTAACATTAGCGTTCCAAAATGCCTTGCGGCGTTATGACCGTTGCTTTTGGGACCTTTCCCTACAGTAGTTTGAACTTTGGTGTGAAGGAGGGCCAGATAGCTGTACCAATGGCCCCCTATTCAAAATATCGAAATTATGTCAGTCATGCTGCCAAGGTAACAATGTCACGGCACTTTCGTTACCCTTGAAAGCTAGATTATGCACGCTGATCTGCAGCTCGGGGCTCTCAGCTCCTCACAGCCGTCAAGAGTTCCATCCAGCTCCTAAGCGAGACGTAGTGTATCCCGGCGGGCAGGGTCCAAGTTATATGATTTTTGATATTTCCGCGGAGATTGTGAACACGCAGTATTTTATTAGTCAGTTCCGCTGCTCCTTTAAGAACAAGATATATGTAATGCATATAAAGTCTCCCCGACAATGCACCGTGGGTCTCATGCCGCTGTTCCTCAAATGCTCGCCGTCACATCCAATGCCATGCAGACTCATGCCTAATCGTTGATGCCGCCACTAGAATTCTGAATCAACCTGATATCCTGTGAGATACCGATTATGTGTCTCGTGATTTTTTTTGCTTTGTTTGTAGTTCTTTCTTCAATAATTTCTGGCATGAAATTTTGGGAGGTTGTATCAAGGGATATAAATTCCATTTGATTGGAGAGCTCGTATGATGCTGCGCTCGGCGGAACCTAAAGCCCAAAAAAGTCAGTTGAGTAAGGTGTTAACCTTGGATTCGATGTGACTCACCAGCACTTAAAGCAGGCACCGGCTCGTTGACAACGGTGACACGACTGCTTTTGGCGTGCGCTTGAAAATCACAACCGTCTGGGTTCTCATTGGCAATCTTGTATGCATCGACTCTTATCTTGTAAGCGCCCTCAGCAGGAATAGAAAGGTCTGTGAATGGGAAATAGATTGTTGTTCTCGACGCCCCAATAGCTGTGGTTAGATCAAACCCGTTGACCGAAGTTGTCCCCGACAAGCCTCCATCCACTATGTCCCCTTGTCTTGTAAGTAAAAAGGCCATGGCGAAGAAATGGTAGCCAGGGACTGCGCCTCTAAAGGTCAATTCTGCAACTAAGGGCGGGTGCAGTATCGTGGATGACTGGGCTCGTGAAGGAGGTTGAACAACAATACTAAAGGCTGTCATATTGTAGCTGTTTTCGACGTATTGAATATTGCTTGATGTAAACTTGTATACATTGCACTAAGATGCTGCTTCAAGACTGGCTCAGAAGAGGCTTTATAACATATCTGGGTAATGCAGAGCAGTATATGTCCCTCAATTCTCTCCTATCAGAGATGTCCTATTCCAATATTTGAGTGTCAAAGATATACCAACATCAAGCTTGTCAGATGTCGGAACTCCCACGTCGGGGAAGGCAATTATGATGAAGGAGTGAGATCGAGATCCTTGGATGTCAATGCAAGTTTTTATCGTATTTTTGTGTCGCTTGTCGTTCGCCGCCCATATAAGTCGGAAGGGATGCTGACTGGAAGGATGTGTCCGATAAATGCAAGCACAGCTGCAGCAGATGAGGCCCCCAGACCAATGCTTGATCCTCTTGGGGGCTGTCTGAGGCAAGTTATAAGAATGAGGAGGGTTGGCTGATAGGATCGGATGTGATGTGATGTGGTGTTGTGGTGGTGGAGTAAGGCCACAAACAGCAGACGAGGCAAATGAAGTGAAGCAATGACAAGCCAGGCCAGTCACAAAGAAACAGGCAGGTGTGACTCGTGAATATCAGTAATGCAGTAGGTGCAATACAGTAAAATACTTAGGTAGAAGCCGGCAATTTCCATAGGTAGTAAAGTGCAAGCAAACTGTCACTCGCTAATGGGCCAGACCTCAATACCCAATCCCTGCACGAGACCTCACCTCGTCTCACGATCACAGTGGGCATATCATATCTACTAAAGTGCAAGGTCAGGGTACTATAAGGGTGGAGTAACAAAGCACGTCTCCAATGCCATAGGGGACTGCCTGGGTTTGGCTTGGCACAAAAGGCGGCGTCAAGCACAAAGAAGGGGATTTGCATTTGCACAGTAGCTCCAACGGCGCCTGTAAGTTCAAACGACGATCAGCCCGATATGTCGATTTCAACCACTAACCCGAGAACCGAGCGTAATTCAGGGTCTCATTGATGTAGAATCTAGCGGCAAGAGACGCCAATCTTGGCATAATTATCCGAGCGAGCTACGTTTTAGTTACATAGCCCCGACGCTGTGACCGTTAGCTTTAAGCTCGGAGCCTCAAGAGCTACTTACTGGGTAAGGCTTGGCGCAGATCTTGTCAACAGATCCAAGACCGTGGGATGAATAGATCGACAATGATCAGTAATCTTTTCAACACAGGGCGATCTTTGTTTCTTGCAATTTTTATTATTCTTTCTTTGCTTTTTTTTTTTTTTTGGCGTGAGTGGGCCAGATCTTAGACAGACATGCACCTGATGCTTTGCCTTGGTACCTACATGCGGCGCTTCAATCTTAGGGCCCAGTCGAGAGTTTTTAGCCACGTACTAGTTTCCAAGAGAAGAAACTAACCAAGGTTGAAACATGTTTGGTTCGATGCTAGTAGGGTATTTTGTTTGGCGCAATCGAGGGCTTGTGGATGGTAATCGTGACCTCTGTTCATATCTTGGATTCATGGCAGAGACAGCCTCACGATACCCAATGCCGAAGCCACAAAAAGCAACGATTCGATCAGTTGATCTCTCTATTTGATACCGCTACCGTTGTCTTGCAAACTGCATATATTCAGAACAAGAATACCACGCTTCCAACAGAGGCTGAGTAGTGAGGCTTCACACTTTGGATACTTCCAGCGAACGAGCGGCCGACCGGGTCATCATTGAAGAAAGCCCTCCACACTTCGGTCGAGCGGTAGTTCGCGTTGCCAAGCCATAAAGGCTGATAAAGCATCAGCAAAGCATTCTGGGTCGACGCCTTGACCATTAAAGATGAAGATGATGACACTGCATGAATGCGTATTGGCGTTGGGTTCAGGGGCAAACATCGAGCTATGACCAGGATCTACAGCGCCCGGCAGTCTTATCCGGAAATAACTACAGGAGAAGCTTCAGTAGAAGATTTAGAGAAGGCCAGTGAGTGACCTGGTCGTTAGCGTGGAAGTTTGTGTGCGGGGAATTTCATGGTTGGTGAGACAACGATCTTCAGCAAGGGATTGAGTGCAGGGGATATCCCTGGCATTTTCTTCAGGGCCTTGGCTATGTCATGTCTCCACTGACAGAATCCACCAAGAAGCCTTGTCTTTATTCGGTAATACTATCAACCCGTTTTGCATTGCGGCTCCGTTGTTACAATTTTTGACAAGACGATATAGAGACTCAGCAAGATTTGGAGGACAAACAAGTCTCGAAATCACGCCACTTCATAATTAGCGTCGTGCAGCCCCAAAAGCTAGTGGCTGCATGCTTTGACATCGATAAGACATCCAAGACATTTAATTGCTTCATCCAATAAGAGAAGCTGGCTTAGTTGCGCAAGACACAGAATTCCTTGCTTGCGAATCCCTGGATTTGAAGCCGGAACCTACCTCCAGTTCTCTCTATGGCTCTGTGCGCTTTGAAGCTGTTGAGACCGTTGTGTAGCGCAAGGAAATGTTGAACCGGGCCGCTTTGTCCGAGACAAGACTTGACAGGAATGCAGTGAGAAGTACTTGAAGCTATACCCAAAAGTGACATGTGTCGTCCGAGCAAAGTGGGTGAGAACAGGTGAGGCGGTCGAAACTCGATGATACTGCTATTTCGTCCAATAGTAAAGCCTACGTGACTAAGTATCGTGTCTAACCTCGACCATATCAAGATAGCCCTCAATTCGTGTCCGTCAGCCCTGTCAATTTGCTAGTTTGCCTCGATGGCTGGTGTACCCGGCGGTTATTTAATGACTCAAGTTGAAAGGTCCAAGCGATACACGAGCATGTTTGTCAATATTCCGCGACTTGCAACCTGCATACACAGTAGGTCGAGGATAAACTCTTGTCGGCGCGATAGAAAGTCATTGGATATTAGAATCGTAGGTAGAGTGGTGCTTGAAGGTTGATCTTGATGGCTCGACAGGGGTCTTTAACCCTGTGGGTTACGTTAGTGTGGAAACTGGCAGTGGGCTAAGCATCCGGAGCATAAATTTACTGGAGACTCGATCAAGGGTTCATTGCCTATTTAGACTCTTCAGTATTAGCAGCATTCATCATCACCAAGTTTTGCTGATGAGTTGGTTGTTGTCAATTTCTTCAAACTTCCAACTATAGCCACCCTGGACTATAATGTCATGTTGGACACTTCTTTTCAATTACGTATATCTATCTCCGCTTTGACGCATCATCATCATTCTTCAACGACCTCATGATTTATAAAAAAAAAACCCTCCGGGGAACCGGAGTGACATCTTTTTGGTTCAATAGTTACAGTGCTACTGCAAACTCCTGCATTGTAAGACGCTACTAACGTGATCTACAAGGGACAGAATGCATGATATCTTTCTCAACTGTTGCATCTGCAGCACTGACGTTGTAACACTGTCTGCTGATGTTTTCTGGTCTGTTGGTGCTTCTAGAATTGCGGGACAACTTCTCTCACAAGTACCTCCACAATCATCCATGTTTATGGTGTTGTTAACCCGGCTCGCTTGGACTCTTGACAGATCTTCTGATCTTTGGACCCTCAGTATCCGAACAATGGATCCTTCGGATACAGTGTTTACACGGATCCATGACTGCGAATCCCGGCCTGTCAGTGTCAGTGTCACTTTTGAAAATCTCCATGTTTTTCGGCGTTGCATTGCTCGACAGGACCTTTAATGTACCTTAGCCGTGGCAGTAGAGATCAATATTCGTAATAATGATCGGATTGTTTCCTCCGTTGCCTTACGTAGTCCCTGCCCGGGAAAACCATCTCCGTACTTTCCCCTTCCCGCCGGTGCTGGTCGGCTATCCATGCCCCTTTCCTCGTTTACCTTCTTATGCAGACATTCAATCACTATTCCCCTCCTGCAACAAACAAACATGCAGCACCAGACATTCGATAGACACAAATACCGCCCGCACGCCCGAGCGTACACCTTGACTCACGCCTTTCAACAATCTTATCCCTGTACGATTCATTGATGGAAATGCACGCAAGAGGCGCCAAGTCTTCACTAAGGATATTACCTTACTTGCAGCCTGCGATGGACATGTTTGTCCAATGGATTTCCGCCGGACCATTTCCTATTGGATCTCAATTGATATCAGTGCTGCCGACGAGATAACCGAAGCGAGACATTTAGGACAAACGACCGATACTACCTATTCTTTACATCCGTCGGTGATTTTCTGAGGAGCAATGCACTGCGGTTTATTCAAACGCCTGCTTGTCTGAAGTCACTATTGACCTTCCTCCTTTGTCTATCCCTTCTTCGAATTCTTCTTGTTATCACTGCTTTCATGCGCTCACAGACCTCACTAGTGTGCGTCTTCTGTTGTCGCTGATACAACTCAGGGGGCGATCGATCATCGACATCCGCCAAGCACGTCAGGCCTCCATTGCAAACCATCGTTTTGTCGAATACCCTGCCCGCACACAAGTTCATGACACGATCGAAGGAAGCGTCACCCCGATCTTGGCGATCCCAGATAGCCGGGCTTCAAATTCAGGGCATAGCATGGACTGTTTACGACACTTGCGTTTATGGCAACTACCTACTTCACTTGATATGGTACCGATCATCAGTCAAGAACTCCTCATCTGAAAACCGAAAACTTGATTTACATGGGTGATGCCGGTGTTGCGTGACACTAAAGTATCTGTCGTCTCTAGTCTCGTACCGCTAGGTGGACGATTTGTGATTCGTTACATCGCGAACCTACAACGATACCTTTCTCCTCACCAGCCATTTGAAAAGTGGAAGTGCCGTTAGCCCAACGTACCACACTAGGTTGTTTGAGGCCACCCCTTGCTTAATTCCGATGGACCAGATCCATGGAGGTGATCAATTCAACCTGACCCACCGACGATAGCTCGCACGCACGCCGGCCAGCCAAGACACGCCTTTTATCGACTACAATCCACCATTCAGATTTTGATATATTCGGTGTGGGAATGGAAGAGATCTGTTGGCCCGGAAGAAACCGCTCAGTTTCAAAAACGTAGTGATCGACGTTCGTGGCTTTGAGCAGTCCACATTTCACGATGTAACGACTTTGTTACTGATGAAACCATCACACCACAACAGCCTGAATTGGAGGTTCGATGCTTCTTGCTTGGGGCTAAAGTCCCTCCCGTGTGTAAGTCCCCACATCACGCAGGCATTCTCCCGGTTGCAGAGCCAATGATACCGTGGGTAACATTCAATGCTTATTCTGTGTCTTGGTCAAAGAGGTCATGGCACAGGAGACATTTGAATTGCGAAAGCCCATGAAGGAGAGCAGTATGCTTTTCTTAGTGCTGAGATATGACACATCACTGCGAAATCCTATATCAAAGGTTCCTAGGCCAACTCAACAACTTGTTGCGCTTCACATTATCCTTGGTGGCTGCTTACTATGTTGGAAAACTGGTTAGATGTATTTAAGTAGGTGGACCAGACTGAAATATTGATGGTCCTCTGTGATTGAGACAAGGTAAGCAAGTTCTCCTCACATAAAAGTGTCACTGAGTTATTCCGTAGTTTTTTACACACTTGCTCAATGGCACACAATATAAAGATGACTTGAACAATAAGTCCGCAACATAATTAACGGTTAGCCGTTTTGAACGTTACGAAACCTTTTTGAGTTGAGAGCGCCACAAGAATAAGCCTACCCTACAGCTTGATATCGCGATCTCATCTAGCACGTGACCATCCTCGGTGAGATGACATCTGCAAGACGACCGAAAGAGGAAAGTCAGCACCTTTGCGTGAGATCCATAAAAGCTGTCGCCAACATGTTGCACTCAATCTCACTCTCTCAGAATCGCGATCACAACCGGCTCCAAAGACGCCAAGACCCTCCAACGTGCAGAGTCGACAGCATCGCCGAGTTCAATGCGCCTTGATTCTTGACCCTTGTCGCAGAGATACTACCCAATCTCTTCCTTGCATTCAGCTCCGTCACGAGCTCAGCAAAGGAATAGGCACCACAAGACGGTTCACTGCACGACACGACACAATGACGGCAGAATCATCCAAATCACAAAGTCCTGCCTCTCGCGATGACTGGGATGAAGCAGCACCGTTGATTGCGCGGTTCGTTGGAGGGGGACAGCTTGCCCCAGATGCCGATACTGAAGCCTCGACCCTTATCGGTACTGCGTCGCCGGCTGACTATGGAGCCGTAACTTCCTCTGGCGATGGCACGGCGGAAGAGGCGGGTGTCGCGAAGCCGGAGGGCAAACCATGGCCAAAATTCCAGGTGTTGCTGCTCTGCTACGCGCGTGTGATGGAGCCAATTGCTTTCTTCTCCATCTTCCCCTTCATTGCACAGATGGTTCAGGAGAATGGTAATCTGCCCAAGAGTGATGTTGGCTTCTACAGCGGTCTTATTGAGTCGCTTTTCTCGGCCACGCAGATGATGGTGCTTCTCAGTTGGAGTCAGCTCGCTGATCGTATTGGTCGGAAGCCCGTTCTTCTCATCACGCTCTTTGGCACGGCTGTTGGTCCTGTGTTGTTCGGCATGTCCAAGACAATCTGGCAGATGATTCTGTTCCGCTGTATAGCGGGTCTATTTTCCGGCTCTGGCCTTGTCATCAGAACTATGCTATCTGAACTTAGCACCCCTGAGACACAAGCCAAAGCCTTCAGCTGGTTCGCATTTGGTGGAAACATTGGTATCTTTCTGGGACCTATCATCGGTGGTGCTCTTGCAGACCCAGCCCATCAGTTTCCACGAGCGTTTGGCAACGTCCAGTTCTTCATAGACTATCCCTACGCACTTCAAGGTATTGTTGTTGGCCTGGTCAGTTCAACGAGTTGCATCACAAGCGCTCTCTTTCTCAAAGAGACACTCCACGAGCCCAAGAAATCCCACGGTGAAGACAATGGCCAACCGCGAATGTCCACATGGGAGCTCATCAAGTCTCGTGAAGTGGCTCTTGTCCTGTGGGCCTACAGCCATGCCATGTTCCTTGCCTTCGTCTTCACAGCCATCCTTCCCGTTGTTCTTTACACCCCTATAGACCTTGGAGGCACAGGTTTCGACGCGTTCCAAATCTCCATATATATGGCCATCCAAGGTGCCAGCCAAGCCACCTGGCTCCTCCTAGCCTTCCCAATACTTCACCGACATCTCGGCACGCGCGGTGTCATGAAACTCTGTGGATATGCGTACCCCTGGTTCTTCGCTGGATTTATAGTTCTCAACATGCTTCTTCGTGCAGATACACCCGCTACTACGGTTATCTTCTGGATCTTGGGCGTGGTGGTCTCAATCATTGGACCTGGTGTCTCCATGGCATTCACAGGCGTGCAGCTAGCTCTTAACGATGTTGCGCCAGATCCTCATTTTATGGGTACTTTGAATGCCCTGGCCCTGAGTCTTGCAAGTGGGATAAGAGCCATTGTACCAGGTGCTGCGACTGCCATTTATGCTATTGGTGTTCGCGGGCAGATCTTCTGGGGTCACCTGGCGTGGGTGATAATGATTCCGTGTGCTATTGGTTTCACTGTAGCTTGTCAGTATATACCCGAAGGGAAGAAGACGTCGAAGAATGATGATGAAGACGATGAGAATGAATCGTGAAAGACTAGTGGTTCGCCGCTGGAGGATGGAACGAAGATTGACTGCATAAAAGGAGCATAGCGATCAAGATTTGTCATCTATGAAGGTGTTGATCTTTTGACGCGTAGGGGTTTTGTGCAAGCATTTGCATACGCTAGCTTGTTGGAATATGTCTTTGGTGAAAAACATGAAGAGACATAGATTGAGAAAACATCATAGATTAGCTATCTGAACATGTTATATGCACGATGGAGTTTAACATGATCCTGAGCATTGCTCATAGCATAGATAATAGCATGAATGCAGAGCTTAGTTGCCAGCATTGGGTGTTAAGATCGTGAACCGAATTCATTCTCAACGCTGTCTATATGCAGCAATATCGGTAGCTACGTCTAAGTATTCTAATCTATCCTTAATTATCCAGATAATTAACCAATATCCAAGTCTTACCCACGACCAATCCAAACCCTATTACATCTCTGATGCTTTTGTACATGAAATAAAACCTCCTCAAGATACCTTTGCAGGAATAAACAATCTTACTTTTCATACCGAATCGTAAATACAGGCGAATACGCCTCATCCCAGTCCTCCTTTTTCTTCTCATCACCAAAGATTCTCAACGCTCTATACCTCACAACATACTGTCCCGCAGGGGCAAAACTGCCGTCTGCAAGTTCACCAGTGAAGGCCTGCGAATTAACACCCATTGGGTTCCACAACAGGGGAAAGTCAACTGGCTCTCCAATAACGCGTGGCTTTTTGGAAGAAGTTGGCTTTTCGGTCGTAACGGGCATGATTTCAGCGTGAAGTTTTGCTGAGCCCAGAGCGAGGAACCATGCGAGACCGGGGAGTGTATCGGTGAGGTTGTTTGCTGTGCCCGGCTTGGGAAGTGTCCATGTTGTGTTTTCGGGCATCGGGAATCGGTTCTCGTCGGTTGAGTTTGCGAACCATGTATCCTTGGGACCAAGAACCTTTGAGTCGTGAAGGGAACCTGTTAGACCTTGGTAGGGAAGTGATAGAGATGTTCCGTCGGTGCCGTTGATGGTGACATAGCCTGACCAGACAGGTAGACGAGTTGCGTTGAGACCCTTAGGAGGCGTAGCTAGAACTTCAATAACGACGCTTTCACTAGCATCGATTGTAACTTTTGACTCGCTGAACTTGAGACTAGCCTGTTCTTTGGCAAAGTCATTAGGAAAGTCACCCGGATAAATGTAATTCTCAACAAGAGTAAACATGGTAACAGCTGGGACGTGAGAAATCTGCAAGTCAACCTGTTTCTTGCCCGTATTCTTAACTGTAAAGTTCAATGACTCAGGAAAATGATCCGTGTCATTGAACGAAAGACTCGATCGCGATAAGAGAATCTTTGCGTGGGCGGCATCATGAGCCTGCAAGATACCACCGCCCTGCTGCGGAACAGGCGCAAGAAATTCATAAAAAGCTTTTCCATCGTTGAATAATTGTGGGTTTGCACTGGCTGAAAGGAGATTCTCAATCAGTGCTGGATCGCGGGTTCCTCTGGCTTCAGCGATCAGAGCGACGATGCCAGCGACGAGAGGTGAAGCCATAGAAGTACCTGATAATACAGCGTAGCTTCCCATGCTTTGGGGGTAGGTCGAAAGAATTTTACCGCCCGGGGCTCCGAATTGAGGCTTCACGTCCATTTCCCATGTTGGGCCCCAGGAGGAAAAGGTACTGGGTGCACCAGCTGTGATGTTGTTGTGCTTCTGCTCGAGAATAACATCACCATCACTTCCATCTGACATGTTCAATGTGATCTTCTTCTTTGCTTTCAGGGAAGCGATCCAGTCTGCGCCCTGTTCGGGAGACACGATACTGGCTGCTTTGATACCATTGACTGAAGAGACGTCGAAAGGAGCGAGATCTTCCTTGTTGCTGTAGAACATGATGTACTTCGCACCAGCCTTTACAGCATTGGCAGCTTTCGCATCGAAAGTACACGAGCCCCGTCGGAGGAGAACGATGTAATTGCTAAGATCAGGCGTATTCTTAGGCCACTCATCACAGCCATCATCAGCGACTGAAGTGTCGTAGTTGAGTGCCCAAAGTGGTAGCTTCACACCCTTCCAGGCACTCGGCTTACCACTCAAGTGTCCAAATTCCTTCTCAGGACCTCCACCGATGCTGTATTTCGAAGCATTCAGTAGCGAGAGAGACTTGGTATTGTCGAACGATCCAACAGCCGTAACTCTCTTCCCATTCGCAGCACTGCTCGCATAAAACATTCCCATAGCCCCTGCATTGCCAGCTGCAAGAACACAAGGAACGCCATGCTCAACGATTCTCGAAACAGCCACTGCCCATGGTTCTTCAGACCAGCCGGATGGAGCACCAATAGAAGCTGAAATAATATCTGCACCGTCTTCGTATGCTTGGTTAAACGCTGCAATCAACACGTCGTTTCCAGCTTCGCCGCTACAACCGAATGCGCGGTAGGCTCCGATTTGCACACCGGGTGCGGCACCGGTGAAACCCATTGTGTTTTTTTGGGCGGCGAGAATGCCTGCGACGTGGGTGCCGTGACCGGCGCAATCCATGGGGTCGTTGTCGGGTTTGGCGTGGTTGAAGCCGTCGTATGAGTCGCCTACTAGATCAGTGCCGAAGGAGACGAGACAGTCTTTGCCGAAGCAGCCTCCGAGAGCTGGATGTTTGTAGTCAATCTATTTCAGTGTTAGTACTAAGAATAGCCGTAGGGGAAGGGAATGGCTTACACCACTGTCAACTAGTGCAACTTTGAGACCCTTGCCCGTGATACCCTCTGCTCTCAACTTGTCAATCTGCGTCATAACATGCGGTGAGAAGGTATCGTTCACAGCATCTCTCTCTTCAAAACCTCGCTTCTGAATGTTTTTGTACTCCATTCCCGGTGTACCCGTCCAGTGAACCTCTGGCTTTGGGATACTGAACGTTTGCACAGGCCATTTCTGCTTGATGCCTGGCAACAAGGCCATCTCTGAAGCGATGTCCTCAGCATTGTCGATATCAGTGAATTGAATCGAAGCTCCTTTGAATAGCTTGTAGTTGTACTGCATGCGAGTCTTGCCTCGCGTGGAAGCCTTGGCAAAGAAGTCGGTGCAGTCCTAAACAGCATCCGTTAGTCAAAAGAAGCAAAGGAATCAGAAACAATAGTATACGCACATGATTATCTTCAAACTCAAAGATATAAGCCCCCGGTAATCGACTATGACCCTTCCCAACAGCAATCTTATCAAAGTCAACCGCACTCACGACCGCAGCGTAGAGCGAGGCAACTATACTTAATCGCACCATGATAAACACCGTTTCTCCGTAATCACGAAGAAAACCACCAAGATACGAGAAAGAAAGGAAAAGAAAAGAAAGGGAAGGGAGGATTAAACGAGATAGGCCTGACCAAAATTCGGCCTTGGAAATAGGTCGGCTGGGGCTATATACCATCATCATAGCCCCATTCATTATTGACCCTTTGCTGTGGGTTGATCCATGATGGGGGAAGAAAGTGGGTTTCTGCGGGATAGTGGACTTTACGAGACTGCACGAATCCTACGAATGAGGATTCAGGATATATTTGAAACAAAATGGCTTATAATTCTCTACCAATGATTTAGCTATTGAAGACCACTTGAGAAGAGTCGGTAACACTTCAGAGCTGAGATGGTGGAGGAGGTTGGGTTGTCAACATGAGATCGACAGGCACTGCACGGATGATAGAACTGGGTCATGTCGCTAAACATAGTGTCATCTATGATAGAGCCGCCGCATGAGACGATTGCGCGTACATGCAGTTGAGGCGAGTTTATCTGCAAGCAAGACAAATTCATGATTGAAAGTGGTTTAGTTGTATGCAAGTTTGCGGTTGGGTAGGTATCTGTATCTAAATATGAACTCACCACCAACCTTTAATTACATTACCATTTACTCTCACAATACGAATACTACTGTGTAAGTTAAGCAGTTGAATTCAAGTTGAAACTTAATCAAAAAGATCGTCAAACATCATCATCCGATCCTTCAATCCTCCTTGCACATCTCAATCTGCCCCACGATCGTCAGGAGAAACAATCCTACCTTGACAAGCATCATCATCCCACGATACATACCCAGAAGCCAAAAAAATTCGTGCATATGATGCATCATATAGCACTCAAACAAACTTCACCGAACCCAATTCCGCTCTGCAGACTTATGCAGCAACTCCCGTGTTGTACCAAGCTGAACCTCGTATTTGTAGCACATAAAAAGACGGCACTAGTCTTTGCTTGGTACACGTAGCCAATGGGGGCCCACGACGCCATAGTCTATGCAGGGCGGGAAGGATTTCTAAAATAAAACACAAAAAAGGTTTCTTGATTTTTATTCTTTTTTTGGGATGGGGCGTTGATGAGGTGATTGATTGATTGATCGTGGTATGACATGTGACGGATTCTTGATTTTTGAACAAACACTACATTTTGTGGCTATTGATTCTTTGGAGGTGTTGTATTTTTGTGTTGGGAAATTCGGGTACCAACACCACGTTTTGTATCACCGTTGTCTGTTGTGCAACGCCGTTGCTCGTGATCGTTACCGTTTGCATACAAATCACCGATTTCAGCCACAACGCACGAATCTGTACAACATGACGCATACGATCAAGATTACATGATTCGCGGATATCATAAATTAATTATCGAGGTATGGAGGAGTAGAGGAGGTGAGCCGTATATGGGCACCGAGTAGCAGACATTCAATCACCACTTGTGCTTGAGCAAGCCACAGTGAGAATCAAGGCTTGCCAACGGCATTTGGAGCTCATCGCAGCTATCAAAGATCCGATAGATAAGACAAGCCCATGGGGCTACACCGAGACAGGCTCCGTGCCTACGGAGCCGCTTCCGGAGGGACTGTGTCATGCCCCATCTGTGATTGGTCCATTGAAGCGTGCCGATGTGAAATGTTCAAAAAGGTTGTTAGAAATCCAGAAATGCGACATTGCAACACAGTGAATCACTAATAATTATTTTTAATATTATTCGTTATTCCAAACGGACTATCTTACACCATCACTTATTGCAATTATATTCATCAATAAACTTGTATAGAAATACCAGAGGTTTTGTCAACATGCCAGAAACAGATCCTCGTACAAAAGAGCAACCCTCTACACACGATACCGAGCGCAACATCGAACCAACCGAAGAACCCAAAAAGAAAGAAAACGTCTCAGCATTTAAATCCCTCGGCTGGCTCGACCGCTTTCTAGCAGTATGGATCTTTCTCGCAATGGTCGTCGGCATTATCCTGGGCAACTTTGTTCCCTCGACCGGCCCTGCTCTTGAAAAGGGTAAATTTGTTGGCGTTTCTGTTCCAATAGGTATGCAAAAGAAGAAACTCTGTTGGTGTGAATGGGTATGCTAATTCAATGTACTAGCCGTCGGCCTGCTCGTCATGATGTATCCCATCCTCTGCAAGGTTCGATACGAAAGTCTCCACGAAATCTTTTCCCAGCGAAACGTCTGGAAGCAGATCCTTTTTAGTATTTTCATCAACTGGATTGTTGCACCCTTCTTGATGGTAAGCCACGCCCCATACCCCCATACATGGCAATATTCTAACGATGGCAGCTCGGCCTGGCATGGGCGTTCCTCCCAGATAAACCCGAACTTCGCATCGGTCTCATCCTCGTAGGCCTTGCACGCTGCATCGCCATGGTTTTAATATGGAACGGTCTTGCTGGAGGCGACGGCGAATATTGTGCTATTCTCGTGGCTATCAACTCGATACTCCAGATGGCTTTATATGCGCCGATGTCCGTGTTCTTCATTCGGGTCATCAGTGGAGAGGAGGGCTCTCTTGATGTGTCATACTCGACCGTTGCAACCAGTGTGGCTGTCTTTCTCGGCATTCCTCTCGGAGCAGCTATCATTACTCGCTTCTCTCTTCGCAAGTTTGTCGGACCTGAGTGGTATGAGCGTGTCTTTCTGCGCATCATCTCCCCCTGGTCTCTCATCGGTCTGTTATACACCATCCTCATCCTCTTCGCCTCACAAGGCCATCAGGTGGTCCATCAGATCGTATCTGTAGTACGCGTCGCCGCACCTCTCATTGTTTACTTCGTCATAATCTTCTTCGCAACACTCATGGTATCCCGACATGCTGGATTCGGATACCCGCTCTCGACAACGCAGAGCTTCACAGCTGCGAGTAACAACTTTGAGCTTGCGATAGCAGTGGCTATTACCACGTTCGGACCTAGCAGTGATCAGGCGCTTGCGGCGACGGTTGGGCCGCTGATCGAGGTTCCGGTGCTTTTGGGGCTGGTATATCTCCTTCGGTGGGTTTCTGATAGATGGAACTGGAAGGTTTAAGTTTGAGACAAAATGTAGCAGAATATATAGCGACATATAGCATCAAGTCATCTCATCCATTAGGTTCAGTAGATCCGTGTTTCGAACCATGCAGTTATCATTTTTGGCACATCCAAGAGCAGCTCGAGCTTGAGAAATGTCCGATTGGCCTCGAATCTGAGCAAGGATAGTGGCAGCTTCCATACAGTGAATTTTGTCGAGAGATTTCGGTTGAGATTCGGGCTGTGGCTGATATTGCGGTGCAGGTTGTGGCCTGGGACAGCAGCCTGATTCTTCCGTGCAAGATGTAGCAGTAGTAGTCGGCGTTGGCGGTGAGTACATCTTTGGCTGAAAGGCAAACGGGGGATTGCTATTCTCCCTCACAGGAACACAGCCTTGGGGTTGAGAGCACTGCATTGGTCTCGAGGTAATAACAACAGGCGAAGCATTGCAAGGCGTTGAAACAGGCGTGACAGTCGACACACCAGTTCTGACAACCATCTTCTCCTCATGCTTCACAGCCTCAACATGAGCCTCAACCTCTTCAAGGGACACACCCTTTGCGGCAAGCAATCCTCTCAGAGCCGCATTCTCCCCAGCAACAGCCCTCGCAACACGCTGCATCTCAAGCGTAGCCTGTCCATCACGACGCTCATACTCACGCACGCGATTCTGCAGATCATCAAGTAATTCGCGCTGTCTTGCGCGAGACCTTCGCTGATTCTCACGATTGAGAGCGAGAGACTCGGGGGTTCGAGTCTGAGATGGGTTAGCATTGACGGATATACGGGAATGATGTGGGAAATATCGTACTTTGCGTGGCATGATGGGTTGGGTGGTTTTTTCAGCTGAAGTGAGATGAGATGAGCTGAGCTGAGATGGTGGCATGGACTGGGGTATGGGATAAATCTTGTGCTGGAATGAGTCGAATTGGTTGAAAAAGATCGTCGTAAAAGTGTCGTACACCAGTAGTTTTCGGTTCCACCAGGCTTGTATCTAATATAAACTGGGCAATGACTCTTCAGCGCTTCAATCTCTATCAATTAATAGACCTCATAGATCAATGAGATACCTGAGTATCATTGGGATCGAAGTGTAGATTAAATGAAGCAATAAAACAACAACATTCACTCCATTTTGACCCACGGCCAACAAACAAACCGTGATCGCTCGATTACAAACCCCTCCACATTTTTCTCTCCATATCCCAATTAGGTAATCCCATCTTCAGCCCAGACTCAAACTCCACCATCGTCATTAACTTCTTCACCTCTCTTTAGCAGTATCAATTGATCAATCGCACACTCTAATAGCCATGATCTGCAATACCTGTCGCCGCGCAGCTATGCGCTCTGCTCGTCTTCCTCTGCGCACCATCATCCGCGCCCCGATTACCACCTCCCGCATTACAACACAAACGCCCGCATCAACACCGCGAAGACTTCTCTCGACTTCTACACCTCGATTCTCTGCCGCTGCTCAGGAAGAACCCGATCTGCCTTCTATGAGCCCTGCAGAATCTGCCATCGCCGAAATCCTCGCCGAGAAGCTTCAACCCACCGAATTACTCGTTCAAGATGTCTCAGGTGGTTGTGGAAGCATGTACGCCATCGATATTACATCCCCTGCTTTCAAGGGCCAGACAATTCTCAAGCAGCAGCGCATGGTGAATGCTGCTCTTGGAGACCTCGTTAAAGGCTGGCACGGTGTTCAGATCAGGACCAAGGTCCCTGCTTAATCGCGATGAGTTACCGAACAATACATACAATGACGAAAATTGGTGGGATGGTTATACGATTATGGAGGCTACTAGAGTTCAGGACGTCACGAATGGGAATACATAACGATTTTGTAATCGCAAAGATTCAGACCCTGCTGCGGCTCAGCAGTGATACCACGAATCAATTGAGCCTTAGACCGGCAGGCTACTGTATTATAGAAGAAACGGTTGATAGTCCAAAGTTATATTGTTGCCAGAAATCTCAGCTATGGGGCAAAATGAAATGAAAGTATCATCGTTCAAGGATAAATCTCACCCTAGCGTTCGGCGGTGAAATTCTTGCGCCAAATGCCTTATCCGATATCGCTCCAAATCGATCAGCCGGAAACTCGCTGACTGACTGTATCTGTGGCTCAGGCCAAAGAAACCCGACATTCTAATTTCTCGCCAATGATTTTCTAGATGGCCTACCAACCATCATTGTCATGTGGTGTTCTGGATGGACCGTAGGCCGAAGTCTACCACTTGAAGATTCGTGGCTGATACCAGAGAAATGTTCACTCCAAGTCACACTAAGCGTCTTCAAAATACAACACAGGCCAGAGCTACCGCGAATATAAGTTGAATGGGTATATTATAACTTTTCATAGTCTCGTCTAATGCGCCATCAGTCGAGATAAGACTCGACGCCCATCATTCAATGCTCCTCTTTTATTCCTTCCCATTTTCTTCCTCAAATTTCTATGCATATTCGTAGCTTACATTCTATTCACAGTTAGCAATCATTCACGTTTACTATATGAAGGGAAACATACCGCTCAACAGGTGTAAGACCAAGTAGACTCATGCCATTGTTGAGAACAATTCGAGCAGCATCGTACAAAGCCATACGAGCCTTCTGAAGCTCTGGCTCGCTGCCGACTATTCGGAGGTGATCATAGCTGGAGCTGAGAACGTGTGTCATCTTGAAGAGGTATGTCAAGATGGTAGTGGGTTCAAGAGTCTTGAGAGTGTTCTGGACAACGTCGGGCCACTGGCTAAGAAGTCGGACGAGGTCGGTAGCGTGCTTCTCGGTCAAGAGGTCGTAGTTGGCAGTAGCCAGCTCATCGTCGGAAAGACCAACTCGTCGGCGGATGGAGCACAGACGAGCATGGGCATACTGGAGATAAGGACCAGTGTCACCCTCGAAAGAGGTCATGACGTCCATGTCGAACTTGTAGTTGTTGATTCTGTTGTTGTTAGTAAAACACTATTTAATAAGCTTGGGGACACATACCGCTTTCCGGACATATCCTGGACCATAACACTGCTGATGCCAAGGATATCGGCAACAGCCTCGGGGTTCTCAACCTGAGCGTACTTGGTCTCATTCTTCTTCATGACCTCATGCATCTTGTCGGCGACATCACGGAGAATGTCGTCGAGGAACTTGACAGTACCCTTTCGGGTGCTCATACCAAGAACCATACCGAAGTTGATGTGCTGGCACTTCTTAGCAATATCCTCATGGCCCATAAGCTCAATGGTCTTGAAGAGCTGCTTCAAGTGAAGATCTTGTTGAGAAGCAACAACATAGATCATGTGGTCAAAGTTGTACTTTTCGTGTCGGTTGAGAAGCTCGCTGATATCTCGGGTGAGGTACAGAGCAGTGCCATCCTTCTTTCGGAGAATGACCTTCTCCAGACTCTTACCAGGCTTGCCAGGGACGTGCTTGGAGAAGTCGATAAGGATAGCACCATTGGCGTCCTCGGTAAGGCCCTTCTCGGAGAGGACCTTGGCAGCCTTCTCCATGTCCTCCTCAGGGACCTGAGACTCTCCTGAGTATTCATCGTACTCAATGTTGAGTCGGGCGTAGGTCTTCTTGTAGCGGGTAATGCTGAGATCTCGGAATCGTCGCCAGAGGTCGACAGCCTCCTTGTCACCATCCGTCATTCGTCGGAAGTACTTTCGGGCCTGCTCGTCCAGGGACTTCTCCTCAAGAGCAGTAATATCCTCACCAGCAGCCTTCTTGGCCGCAATTTCCTCCTTCTCAGCAGACATATCCTGGTTGATTCGGACATAGAGGTTGAAGAGGTGGTTAATAGGGTCAGCCTTCAGAGCTTCCTCATCACCCCACTTCTCCCAGGCCAGAGCCAACAGACCATACTGCTTGCCCCAATCACCAAGGTAGTTCATTCGACGAACCTCCCAACCCGCACTCTCGTACAAAGAAGCGAGGAAACCACCAATGATGGTAGATCGGAGGTGGCCAGCGTGGAAAGGCTTGGCGATGTTGGGAGAAGAGAACTCGACAATCATTCGCTTCCTGCCAGAGTTGGGGTCGTTGGGGTCTCGGAGACCGTTGTAAGGGTTCTTGCCGTAGTTGTTGGCGCGCTTTCGGATCGTAGGAAGAAGCATGCTGGTAAGCTTGTTGGGCTTGAAGAAGAAGGAGATAAAGGGGCCAGCAGCAGTGGGCTTCTCAATGAGAGGAGAGTCGGGGAACTGCAAAGTTTGGTTAGCTATATATAGCACAGCAATTGCAATTGTATGCGACTCACCTGAGCAACCCATTCCTCAGCCAGCTCTTGAGGCTTCTTACCCTTCACTCGGAGGGCAGGAACAGCAAGAATAGCATCACCCTTATCGAGAGTCTGAGTCCACTGGATGGCGGGGTAGATAATCTTAGGATCAACACCAGTAATCGGCGCCAGAAGGCTTGTGATGTGTGAACGGTAGATATCGACGGGGTTGGTGTCAGGGTGACAGCCAGGGAAAGACTCGATGTTTTCGAGGCCAAGCTGCTGGAGCTGGTCGGCGAGGGCGTTGGCGTCTGTCGCCATGGTGCGTTTATGTTTGAATGTGGAGGGGTACTTGTAGTCGCGATACAATGTTTGTTGTCGCGGGGACTGACGAGTTGACAATAGAGAAAGAGGACGAGTCTGTACGAAAGATGGTCGCAATGGCAAAGAGGATGTTACAAGACGACAAGAAATAGAAGAAGAAAAAAAGGTGGAGGAAGTGAAGCGCCGCGCGAGCATCAATGGCGATTCCGGGCGAGTGAGTGTGAGTCAAGTGGGCTCAAGGGTTAACAAAAAGGCTTTGACTCTTTCCCATTCTTTCCATGCTGCGAGTCATCATTCGCTGCAGAGCTTGCTTGAAAAATCGCGGGGCACGGTTGCCCTGAAATTCCGCTCCGATCTTACCCCTCCATGTCAGATAAGATATGAATCAACCTCGTCCGACTTTCATGTTGAGTCACAGAAACAAACACTCAGATTTACAGTATTGACAGACGAGAAACCAATTCTTAGATCAATTTGTATTGAAGGTTGAACAGACTTAAACGCTATTGCTGACCATGTAGAACACCCAGTGATATTTGCCGAACCTTTTTACACTTAACATGAAGTAACCCCTGAGGTCCTTCAGAGCAAACCATCCCAAATTAATAAAAAACCGAAACTAGATATAGCTTATTTTGATGCGCCGTAGTTGTGGGACAACTCTCTTGAGAAGTTCGCTCAACATGCATTAGAGGGGTATAATAAAGAAACATCTAGACGTTGTGGTCGCCAGGCTTCATCTTCATGTCGTTTGTACCGAACTTGCCACCGTTCAACTTCTTGCGAGCAATCTCCTTGCGCCACTCAAACATAGTGTTGGGCTTGTCCTTGATGGTCTGGCGAAGCTTCTCGTCACTTCGCTTCATCCAAGCGTTGGCAGAAGCAGTGCTGACGGGGTAGAGAGGCATGCTGTTGTGGCTGAGGAGGAACGAATCCGGCTCGCGCTTATCATGAGACGCAATAATGTCCATATCAGCTGCAATCTGATCGCAGTAGATCTCGAGAGGAAGATCATTGACGTCGTGTCCGAAGGGGTTCTCAATTTCCTGGCCGATAAATAGAAGTCCGAAAATGATATAAGCGGCAACAATAGAAGCAGGAATTGTGATATACTGAAGCTTTTCGACAAGCTGGAAGGGAAGGACGAAGACGTAGACAAAGGTGATCTGGCTGATGGCAATGGTATAAGCGATGGGAAGAGGGGTGTTGAGAACACGGTCACAGCCAGTCATGCAGTCGTTCATCATGGTGAGGTGATTGTAAGCAATAGTTTGCTGCATTGGGACAGGGAGTTGACCCTGGTCGACCATTCGATCGATGGTGATTGCAAGATGGTTGAGGATCTCGAGAGGGAGGTTGCCAAGAGGCTTGTCGGTCTTCTTAAGAGCCTTACGGGGGTTGCTCTGGGCAAAGGAGACACCCAAGTACTCTCCAACGGACTTGAACATGTTCTTCTTCCTCGAATTGGGAGCATCAGGGTCCGCGATAGTGGCCTCCTTGGCGAAAGTGTTGAGGTGACCGATGAGGTGCTCCAGGTCGGGATAGGCACTGTAGGGTTCGAATCGCAGGGCGTGCTTGAGAGAAACCGAGAAAGCAACAATGAGGTTCATGGCGCCAATCTTCTTAAGAAGAGTCTCACGAGGATCCTGGTCTGGGACATCTTTACAGTGAATCCAGAAAACACGGCCCAGTGTCTGAGAAGCCATAGTAAGCATACCCCAATATCGGCGACCTTCAGCATAACGCTCGTATGCAGTCGAGGAACGGAACGACAGACTAAGACCGACGACGAAACCCAGAATGGTGAGCAGAACTGAGTCAACAGAAAGTGTGTGAACCATGCGGTGGATGAGTGTAATGGCAGTCGACCAAGCGCCAATGGCAACCAGAGGGATGATCAACTTGGGCATGATGGAGCCGTGCATCTGCATAACGAGAGGCCATTTTGAGTGCTTTTGAAGATCGCGAGGACCAGTGAAGTAGTCGTCAATATCGAGAGATGTCTGCTTGCGGAAGAGAGCTGGGTTGACGCCAACAGAGGGCGAGGGGGGAGAGCGAACACTGTCGAGAGGGATTTCGAGACTGTGTAGGCGTTTCTGGTCGGGACCATCCATGCTTTGGAGTCGCGTAGGATCATTGTTGGGAGTGTGAGGCTTCTCCTGGGTCTCAGTGTTGGTGTCAATTGTTGGTCGAGTGACGGCCGTGGTGGCTGTATGGCCAGAAGTTGCGGAATAGCTATCGCCCATGATGCCGATTAACTCGTGCGATGCCGATGTATTCAAGAGATGAGAGAAATCAATCCTGCCAGCAGGCGTGTAGAGGTGAAAGAAAATTCAAGTCGATCAGAAAGATGAGAAATATTGAGAGGATGCTCAAGTGAAAAGCCAAGAGCAATAGGAATCAGTTTATCACAAACGAGAGTGAGAATGGGGAGAAATCGGACGAAAGACGATGCACACACGGGGGAGGGGCCTGGGTATTAATGTAATGAATCACGAAAGAGGAAAGAAAAGAAAGTGGAAAGGATGGACGGGACGTTCTTGGCCTGATATGGGGATTGAAGCTCATCGCTCATCGGGAGAGCATCTATTCCAGCAAGGAGGAAGCACCAGCAAACAACCTGGAGCTAAGGCTAAGTGGAGGTGGTCTCAATGCCGCCACCATTCAGGAACGCTTGCAAGCCAGGGCCCCCAAGAGAAGCCCCCTGTAACGTTCCGGCGTTTCGCTCCCCTATTGGCTCATGGCCACCACACCGGCGCCGCCGCTTCTAAATTTTGTGGTCTCAGCGGCAGGGCCCGCCTGGGCAAAAGCACTAAAAAGCCCTGCCATGTGTAAGTCGTTTCTAATGGAGAAAGAATTTTCATACTGTGCTGTTGTCTGTTGTCGTACCCGGCTCCAGTTATAACGGCCTCCATGGGATTCCATACGGAGGAGCAGCCGTCAGCGCTACCTGGTCGGGGCCTTCAACGCACTGGATAACTAGACAGGAATTTTGAAACGCAGCTTGCCCCCTCTAATGCATGCTACCTTTGTTGGTTTTTCTTTTTTTTGGTGGGCGGCAAAAGACAGAATAAACAAGTTGAGCAAAACATTTCGCACGAGTGAACACGATTCGTCACCAAGATTCACCTGCTTGTTAACCTCCTTACCTCTGTTTGGTGAACTCAAACGCCATGTCTAATTCTGAGACACAGAGATGCAAGTGTGTTACACTGCACAAGTCACGGTGCATTACGTAACGGGCAACACAACAGACGATCGAAAGTTCTAGGGGATGGCGAGACACTGATCGATCATGGTGGATGGTACGGGATGGCAATGGCATGCGAGTTTCAGGGGGCCGAAAGCTAGTTGGAGCCCTGACACCTTATTCGCACTTCCGTATGTCCAACAAAATCACCCCATTGAACCACTGTGCGCTGCTGTCGACGTCCTCTTCTCGCGTTTGCTTGAACCAGGGGGCGCCGAGAAGCCAAGTAAGGACTTTCAGGGAATATGTCAGCGTAATGACTCTTGCCTTGCCCTCAATTGGCTGTTTTTATAAAAAGGAGGTCCGTGACGTGGTCAAGCTTCCACTATGAGTAACAAAGCCTACTATCCCTTGCCAAACAAATGGGGCATCTGTGAGCGAGAAGAAGAAAAAAATAGGCTGCACAGCCCCCATCGGACGTCAAAGAACATCTGGATCCAATGATCAACGTTCGACCAGAGACGTTCACGGTCTTCTCTTATGCTCCTTTCTCGGACTAGGGAGACGGCGGTAGAATTAGGCTCGTAACTAAAGTTCTGCTGGCTCCGCTGAATCATCTAATTTTATACGAGAGTTGTCACCTCATTGGTGTTGAATCTTCAACTGTTGCTGTATATTCTTTGTCTCCCTTTCATTAAAGAATAGATAGACTCATTATTGCCAACACATAATCACTCATAATTCCGATCATATGGCAATCATTTCTTTGTTTGATCAACTCCCGCTTCACTTCCTGTAACTTTCTCACACAGTATCCTTCACAGTCCAGCACAGCCCTCAGATCCTTGCGGAGCAATTTCTTGGAAAATCTCCAGTCTCCACTGCGGGATACATGTTGCACTAGAATACCAAGCTTTTTCTCTGATCTTGTTCTGTTGAGTCCGTCTGTTGATCAATATTGTAGTTTAATCCTTGGGTCCCCAGAAGCCAAGTCTCTCTTATGTGACTTGGCTTTTTAGTAATTCGCGTCGATGCAAGTAAGATTGTTCGCCTGTTCACGACCACACCTAATCCTTGGCTGCAGTGCACAAGAAGAGTCTCATACACGTGATTATTCCTTTTGGGTATATTTTTCGAGTTCATTGCCACTGCAGGTCGCAATCCTGCGGCCACTGATTCTGTGGTCGAGTGGATTTGCTGGGCTGTTCACTCAAAGTCAATCCGATAATATGAGGCAATGTAGAGAAAGGTGAAAGGGAACAGCTAGGACCCATGTTTTAGCCCCCGTGTTGCCAAACAAGGGTCGTGGCATGGACAGCGATTCAGTAGGGTTTATGCCTCGCCAATATGCGGTCAGCTGAAATGTCGTAAATAGTAGCCTGTCGTGATTCATATCAAGTATAATGCATTATGTGTGTAGTCCATCTATGAAGGATTACTATAAGAATTTGGGCAAAATGTGATTACTATTCCTTTCTAACCGAGGAGTGATCCCATCTACTTTCAAGAGTTATGCATCCTTGGTGTCATCAAGTACAGGGCTTTCATTCGATATACGAATCCTGAATACCTTGGCGAAAGTGATTTCGCGAAAAGGAGACCATCGCGAACCCGGACTTTATTGAACCCCGTAACCGTGCCCTGTCACAAGCCATTGAGTTTTCATGAGAAAAACAAAAGCCCTTCAAAACTCACCTGAGATCTCCTCCTGTCCGTGAACTGTTTCTTCCCCAGATTAGTCCTATTCACCGTCTTTTGAGTTACCTGACTAAAGACATGAGACTGATGTTGTCGTTTCATCGTCAGCCTCAAACCTTTTCCTTCACGTTAGGGCGCAAATTAGTCTGTCAATGGCGCGGAGAATTACATGGATCTCGGATTGGACGACAGTGCGGCTTCGTGATAAGCACTAGCTGAGACAGGATGAGTTTGCAGGAGATTGGATTTTTTTTTTTGGTATGCTACGAATCGGCAGAGCCCCGGGATACGACGAGGTCTTTTCTCATTTACAAATATTGTTGAAGTAATGCACATGTAGCCGAGGCTTGAGAGACACGGAAATGAACCAATAATTATCATCTAAGCCTCAATTTGGTCACTTCGGCTGCGTAAAGATGCCTCGAGCTCAGGATTCGGACTGGCTTGCTCGTACCAACGAGATCCCTCGAACGAGGGCCTCTGCATCAATGATGCCGATACCCGTGATTACACAGACATTGACTTTCATAGACTCGGAGATGTCCAGATCCAATAGATCTGATTTGTCTCTTGAGCTACAAAGTCCATCTGCAGCACTATCTCGTCCAGTTACCATAGCCCCATTGGTTCACACATGGAAACGAAGAAAATGGGATTGGGACGGAGAATTTGATGGCCATGCACAGAACTCATTCCCAAGAACCATAGACTTGACTAGCATCAGACAACAGAGATCACATTCGAAGGTATTGTTTGAGGGCTCTGAAGTTCGGGGGCAACGAAAGGAGCAATCAAAGCTGGGCTCAGGTCGTAGGAGCAGAATCCATCCAGATTCTGGCCTTATGCAGCCCAAGTTGAGTAGATGCAAGAACTTTCGAGGGCCATCGTGTGGTCAAATCGAGCCCCAAGTTCATCAGTGCAGGCATGATAGTGACTTAGAAGAAGGGCGTTGAACTGCTGTGTTCCATCCGAGATCTTCGCATGGTAAGATGTTGTGTCTTGAAAAGCCAGATGAGCATCGGTTCCAGAAAATGCTGTGCTTCGTAGGTCCACGTGCGACACCGCTTGATCATTCACCTAGTCTGGGGAAATACTCGGTCGGCCTCATTGCTTGTTTGAACCTGTTAGTCAATTCATTGAATGTTCTCTTTTAAGGTCTTGTGTTTTACTAAGCAGGCGACTCAGCAGGATGATTTCGCCATGTACAGCTTGAAGTCCTCTTCATATTCGAGATACTCGAGTTCTAGTCGATCGTGCTTTGAATTCTTGATCAGAAGTCGACGATGATCATGGCCGATCACACTCATAGGGCTGAGCTGGTGAGAGCTAGAGCGACAGTTGAACGAAGGCCTTGAATATAGAGATCAATTTGTGAAGATTCGGCTTCGCGCAGATATTCAAAGAGTTCAAAACTTTATTCGACTGGGTTTCATGTTCATTATAGAATGAAGATGCTTTAAACAACTCAAAAGAAGCATGTGATGAAGTTTATAGTTCAGCTTGCTGGCTTGGTATGGTGGCTTTAAAGCTTCGTGGTGAACCAATCTGTGAGAACGTGTCGTCATGGTTTCGCCAGTTTTCCATCCGTCACACATAAAGCTTAACCTTCTTCTTTGGACGTTGTGAGTGTAATCATTAACTGCATTTCAAGATTAACACTCAATTCATTCCAATGACCTTCAATGATGCAAATGATGAAAATAGTCCCTGATCTTCAATGTTAAAGTCAGTGGCTCGCTATATACGCACTAACACAAGGGGCCCAATGAAGACGATCCACCAGATGCGGCCAAGCCACTTGCGGCGTTGAAGGGTCTGGCTGACAGCCCCATTCAAGGGCGAGCTCCCCGTCACCCCATCCCAATCAAGGGATAATCCAAAAGACCCCCTAAGATCAAAGTGCCTGACTATTCCGAGTATCGTCAACCCTTGCTTCACCTCCAACTTCAAATCCGACCCTTTCGACTCTCATTTATCCTCTGCCGCCGTTCAAATCACTCATTGCCTTCGAATTTCACCTTCTCCGTACGCCCATCTCGACCGCCATTGTTTCATCATGGCTGGTCATTGGAGCCCTCGGCAGCGTACGAATCGCGCCAACACTATCGGCGCATTTGTCTTCTTCGTCATATTTATCTACTTCTTCCACGACAGTTTTTTACCCTCGAGTACGCCGGCGCGAAAACATAGAAATGATTACTCTCATATGGCCCTTGGCGACAACGATGTCGAAATGGTGGTTGCAAGCATGAAGCATGAAAATACTTCGTGGCTTGATGAATATCTCCCTGAATGGAAGAAGAACATCTACGTGGTCGACGACAACAAGGCCAAGCTGACTGTGCCCATGAATAAGGGTCGCGAGGCCATGGTCTTCCTGACGTAAGTATTTTTGCTGCGTATTTTACTTTCTTGATGCTGATATTTCTGCCTGCAGCTACATCATTGATCGATACGACTCCCTGCCCGGTAACATAATCTTCCACCACGCCGAGCGATTCCAATGGCACAACGATAACCCCGACTACGATGCTCTTCCTCTCCTCCAAAACTTCCGCTTCGATAACCTGAAGAAGGTCGGCTACGCCAACCTGCGATGTGTCTGGGTTCTTGGCTGCCCTGCTGAAATTCGACCGATCAAAGATGAAGCCCCGGCGAAGGAGGGTGAACCTATTCACGCCCGCCATGTTTACAAGGCCGCTTTCCAGGAGCTATTCCCCAGTCTTGAGGTTCCTGAGGAGGTCGGCGTTACATGCTGCTCACAATTCGCTGTTCGCCGAGAAACCATTCACCTACGTCCTCGCGCAGAATATGTGCGATTCCGTGAGTGGCTGATTGTGTCTGCCTTGGGAGATGACCTCAGCGGCAGAGTTTTGGAATACTCATGGCACAGTACGTTTTTCTTACCCTGTATCTCAGTTATTGACCGACAAACTAACTTTTTGCAGTCATCTTTGGCAAAGATGCAGTCCATTGTCCAAACGCCGCCGATTGTTATTGCCAGAACTATGGCAAGTGCGATTTAAAGTGCGAGGCAGATAAGTGTGAAGGCCAATACACACTCCCTCCCTTCTCAACCCTCCCCAAGGGCTGGCCCCAGCTCGGATGGAAAGGAGAGAACCGAGGCTGGAAAGGACAACCATAAATGAGAGGGAATAAATATAATGGATTCGCGTCGCCTATAGGAAATTTACGAATGATGGGGTTTTCTCGAGATTCAGCATTGCACGTTTAATTGGGGCCATTCATGGGACGTGTCTCGACCGAGGGAAGTACAAGTATCCCTTGCTTCTGGGTTTCTGGCATTATTGGTTATGGGACGGGCGTCTAGGATTGGGTTGGGCAATCTGTTATGTCTGCACCGAGTAGAGTTTCTGTAACATTATCATGGGAATTGAAAGGGGCATTCAAAAGAGTATACGTATGGCGTTTGCCTCGATAAGATAATGAATTAAAGTTAGAGTTGGCGCGTGAAGAGAAGTTATCACATTCCATTTACCGTGTCCTGATAGTTCAGAGCCCCAGAGTGAGGGCAAATGCGGAATCGATCTCGTTCTGCTAGATTACAATTTATGTTATTTCTAAAAATCCGTATCAGACAGGCGCCTTATTAACTCTTGTTGTTTCCCATTCTGAACTTTATGCGATGTCATGTTAAATCGCTTCTCATTCTTGGCTACACCTGGCCTCTGAGAGCAAAAAGACTTAAAGGTTTTAAATCAAGGGACAGAAATAAACTAGTAAACAGGTCTGCTAAGTGTATCCTAAGTATGCTGGATTATCCTGAAGTTCCATAAGTCTTTTTGTCACTTTAAGATCAAGGTCTTGAGTTTACTCTTGTTCGTTCTACCTGGACTCTCGGTCCCCCACCTCGGAAGTAAAGACCCACCCTCGCTTCTTTGATTCAAGCTCAACCCAGAAGCTTGCAGCTCACCTATAACAACACCATAGCTTCGTCAACATCACACTTACAGTCACCTGTCAAGACATTTAAAAAGTGTAGTGCTCGCAAATCATACTCGCTACTAAGAACACATCAGCCAAGATGGACGCATCAGCTCCCACTAATTTGATGGGTAAGATCTTCTTGACCGAATGTTATCACATCCCTAACATCACTCAGACAAGCACAACAAGATCATATCCGACATCCTGAGAAGCTACCGCGATCTGATGAACAGCGTCACTGTCCATGGCATGGCTAAGGAAAACAAGGGCGATTTTGAAGCTCAGGCCAACAATGTCAACTACAGTGATCCCGATGCAATGGCAGCCGCTGGCCTGAGGACACAAAGAAAGTTTGACGAACTGGTAAGTTGACAACACGACACGAAGTTACCCCATTTGACATTTTGTAGTACGAAAGCATCAAAGAGCTTCTTGCTCTGACCCGTACACTCAAGGAGCTCTGGGTATTTGGACCTCTCGACAGAGCTGACGAACACCGCAAAGAAAAGGAGGAGCAAATTGACCGCGACATTGCTGAGATCTCTACTCTTTTCAACAAGCTTGATGCGAAAGCCATGCGGAATCTTGCGGAGAAGAATGGTGGGACGTGGGAACCTCAAGGGGAAGCTGCTTCGACGGCACCAGCAGCGACAACAACAACGACTCAAGCGCCAGAACCGTCAGCCTCAGCCTCAACTGCAAACTAGAGGGGCATTGAGGCGGCTGTGGGAGTAGCATCAGTTGGCCAAAGCCCGGCAACGTGACACTCCAATTGCGGCGGGAACCTCTGCCTTCGAGACAGCTAGGCCTAATAATTCGAAGAAGAAATAGGCACCGGCACAATTATTCGTATCAACGTGAGGAGGGTGATGTTTGGGCTTCAGTCTGCCGCACCGAACCCGTGGTGGGAGGTGTGGCTTGGGGCCTGATGAATTGATACTAGACGGCGTTTTCGGAGTCGGTGTTCAAAAAGACCAGAGTTAAGCAGTCAGGGGCTCTTATTTTCATTATGACTTCAAGAAAGATTTCTTCTTGTTTTGCCAAGTTTTTGCTGATATGATCCTAAACTTGTCTAATTATTTTTGTCATTTAGGATCGAAGTCCTCAGTTTTCTGCCATTCCCTACCTAAGTAAGGTAGCCAAAGAGCACCATTCCTCGTTATATCTTAGGTTATAACCAAGATGGAGTTTGACCGTGGGATCATGGTAGGGAAGGTAGGTATGGAAGGTGCGGTTGCCCTGCCCTATCAGAAGGAGCTGGTCTTCCTTCCCAAACCACGCGCAGAGCACGCCCTCAACGGCTCCTTCACTTCCCCATCTTCTTTCTCCTCCGTCTCTTTTTTTTCTTTCCATCTTCTCCAGGCTAGAGATCCATCTCAACCGCACCATCAGCCTGCACCGCGAAACTCCTCTCGTTCGTTTTTTCACTTTCACTTCGTCTTCCACTTCACTTCATCATGCTTTCTCATCTCTTGGTCGCTGCCTTTGGCGCCACGGCTGCCCTCGGCCAAACATCTTATGGAGAGCAGTTTAAGTACTGGGGCTGTGCCACTGTCGATGCCGCGGGTTTCAGTAACCCAGTTCCGCTTCCCAACGGTATCTTGACTCCTGAAACATGCCAGGCCGCTTGTTCTAGCCACATGTTTGCTGCAGTTTCTCCAGAGTAAGTCGTCTACACAAGACTATCATGCTGGGCCTAACATTCTCAGTGCTTGCCGTTGCGGAGATGATCCCAACGCCATCAAGTCGGTCGATGAACACTCTTGCAACTACCCGTGTTCCCAAGACCCCAACTCTCCCATGTGCGGTGGAATTTGCCCTGAGGGTACTCCCAGCATCTCTAACTTGTTCATTGTCGAACCCGCCGAGCTTCAAGCTTCCGAACCTGTGCCTCAGCTGGACAATCCGCTGAATCAACCCATGTCTATCAATGCTGCCCCTCCCCCCATGTCACCACAGGCTTCTTTTGCTTCTGACGCACTCCCCGTGGCAACGTCTTCTCCGCTGCCGGGCACGCCTCTCCCCCAGAGTGAGGCTGTTCAGCCTCCTCCGCTGGCAACTGAAGCAGTTCAGCAGCCCCCGGTGACATCGGATACTCCTCCCTCGTCGACCTCTGTCCCAGTTGATCCACCTGTGACTTCGCCCGAGCAGCCTCAGCAGACATTTTCACAGTCGACCATCACCTCCCCATCTACACTTACAGGGCCTGAAAGCGTATCTCCGTTGACCCCAGCAGCGGGTACCCCGAAATCGACATGGGAAGCGCCTGGAATTCCACCCAAGTCTCGAACTGAGCCTTCGGAGAGTGAGACCATGTTGACAGAGACGGGTCCTCTCCCCTCGGTGGCACCAAGCCGGGTAAATGTGTCAGAGTCGGGGAGGTTCGAGATCCGAATGCTGCCTACACTGGGTGGTCTGCTCTTCATCGCCATCATGGCCATTTAACATCGAGGCACACTGGTTCAACTTCGCATCCATGTGCTCGATGGGAGTGCCAGATGGGAACAATGTGTAGGCAAGTGGATGGTACTGTGGTTGGTGTCAGGTAATCTTGAGGCGTCTAGGTCAGCAGTGTACAATATTTTATTAGTGTGAACAAGGAAAAGAAACCTAACAGTTTTTCAGGCTTGGTAGATCGTTAGATTGAGATCGGATTTTACCAAAACAATGAATGCGGTTTGTTGACGCTTCTTGTTCTTCAAGTGCATATATCATTACAGAGCATCAACTTGAGATCCTCATACAAATGAAATTTCGCTATGATGGTTTCTCTCTTTCTCTACCAAGTCCAAAAGTTTATCGTATTGACTTGCTTTCTTTACCTTATGCTTAATGGTACTAGACTGTTACCTGCTTCCGGCTATAAAGTCCTTCTTTTTTATAGCACAATTGGAAATGCCGCCGAAAATCCTCTGGAAAGCGCGCTGAATATTTATCGATTTGACGACAACTTCTCCACGATCAGTTGGCCTGTCTGCAACTTACATTCCAAGACCCTGGTGTAGTTAGCTGCACGCTGCCAAAATATCGACAAAAAGTCCCCAGAGACAGTCCCTCGTCATTAACAACCTATCAAGCGGCAAATAAGACTTTCCTTCGACCTCTTCTTCTGCATCTTCATCTTCATTATCATCCCACTTCTATTCTGTTCTGTTCGCACATCAATACCCCATTATCATTTGCCTTTGACCTCCGAGTGTCCCCTTGGTGGTGAATGCCGCACTGAACAGATCATGTTATAATAATACGATAGTGCTCCAATAAGGAGGCATTTTGTTGCCCACATACGAATTAAGGCAACTAGAAAGCATTACAGTTAGGAGATTGACAGTGTTACTCTGGTTGATACGAAGATGGGAAGACCTCTGCATATATAAACTTGAATCTTCATAAACAATGCACAATCTGATAAGCACCATTCTTGTGTGATTATCATCGCTCTGACGAGCTGTTTCTCTATCTATGTATCAAGCATGAGTAGCACTGTCAATTGGAATACTCCCATTTCTAAGTTGTCACGAGGCTGAAGCTATTTAAAAAGTCACAGTCTCCTTTTTACTATGCCATACCTAGCCACTTTGCTCTCTTAAGGTATCCCTGATAGACTTCATGCCGGCTGTAGGGTAAGCAAAACAAGACCTGACGTAAATCAATGCATGAATGGCGGCCCCACTAGAGCTCCGAGTGCCAACGCAGGGGAAAAGTGGCGGGGTAGAGCTGACGACGGAGCAACCAAGACAACATCAATACTTACACCTACAACCCATAGATAGACAAGATGCAGTCCGGAATATCAGGTAATAACGTGGCGCCTCTGGTATTGGAGTACCGCTAACAATTGCAGCTTCTCAGGAGCTGCAGGACCAATTCAACTCGTTGCTGTCATCGGATGATACCTTCGGTCTTCTCGCCAGCATTGAGAAAGAAGCTCTTGTCCCCGTTGCTACGATCCCTTCGAAGTCGAGTTCGTTCTCCGATAACCTTTCCGGCCTCGAACCTCATCTTAAGCCCGATGCCGCTCTATATATTATCCTCCGTCGCTACGACACCGCTCCTCGTTTCCTAGCAATTACCTACGTCCCTGATTCGGCCAAGGTGCGCCAAAAGATGCTATTCGCTTCGACACGCTTGACATTTGTGCGTGAGCTGGGAACAGAACACTTCCGAGAGACTATCTTTGCTACCACAGCCGAGGAGCTGAGCGTGAAGGGCTTTGAGAAGCATGATGCGCATAATAAGCTAGATGCCCCTCTCACCGAAGAGGAGCAGCAATTGGGCGAGGTTAAGCGTGCTGAGCAGGAGGCCGGGTCAGGGACAGGTCATAAGGAGATTCATCTGAGCAAGAACTTTGCTATGCCCATCTCTGAAGACGCTGTTGCTGCTCTGAAGGAGGTTGGCCAGGATGGCGGCCGAATTGTGACAATGCTGGTAAGTCTCACAATATCAAGTGATCCCACATAGACTAACCCCTCCAGAAAATCAACCCCGATACCGAGGTGGTGGAGCTCGTCCCCGAGGCACCCACTCCAAGCGGCATTGCAGAACTGACCAAAGCCATCTCCTCAACTGAGCCGCGGTTCACCTT
Source organism: Fusarium algeriense (assembly GCA_002982035.1). Classification (NCBI taxonomy): domain Eukaryota; kingdom Fungi; phylum Ascomycota; class Sordariomycetes; order Hypocreales; family Nectriaceae; genus Fusarium; species Fusarium algeriense. The sequence continues at coordinate 50,131 of PVPY01000679.1, forward strand.
CTACCGCTATACTCACACGCATAACGGTGCCGAGTCGAGCCCCATTCTCTTCTTCTACACCTGCCCGTCAACACCCGGAAACAAGTCCATCAAATTCCGAATGATGTACCCCCTGATGAAGCGTTCCGTTCTGGAAGTCGCTGAGAGGGATGCTGGTCTTAAGCTTGAGAAGAAGTTTGAGGTGGAGGAGCCTAGTGAGATTACCGAGCAGTCGGTGCTGGACGATTTGCATCCCAAGGTTGCGGCCCGACAGGGCTTTAGCCGACCGAAGCGACCTGGCCGATGAGTCTGAGTTCACGACATCTTAGTTCACACGAGGAACGGTTTGCCTTTTCAGCGCCTACAGTTTGAAACGGGTTTAGATAAACGTTGAGATTGATACAAAAAAAAAAAAGTCAATTGGCCAAGCTACAAATGCTGGTATTTATGCATGCACGCAATAAGAACCCAAGCCGCCCTTCACTCCAATGCATGGTATACTTGTCCCCCTCTATACTCTTCGTCCTTCTTTTTCTTTTGCCCTTCTTCTCATTGTGCCGTTTTAGATCGACTCTTCAGCTTCCTTCACAGCAACTTGTGCTGTGATAAATTAGAAACTGGGACGATAGAAGCGGCTTCCAAGGTATATGTCTGGCTGGTGGTTCTTGGAGGGAAGAACTTCAGCTATCATGGTATCTTTTGGCGTAGCCTCTGATTTATTCCTCGTACTTGCCTCCGACCAGGGAAATGTTGCTCTTTTCTAGCTTATCCTTGAGGAACTCGTAGACGGTGAAAGTAACGGCTTGACCGGGGGCGACACGCATGATTCGGGGGGTAATACCCTTGTAGAAAGCGTGAATTCCTTCTTGCCTGTGAAGAGTTAGTATACTAATTTTCTTCGTCTCATGAGAGGTGACTCACTTGAACATGTCTCCAGCAATTCGAGTGATACGTGTCCAGGCGCTAACTCCAGGCTCAGCAGTAGCCTTTTGCAGACGAGTCTTGATAGTATCGATAGGAGCATTGCTCATGGGACCCATGGCACCAGAAACAAGACCAATAAGTGTAGTCTGCCAGTTGGGCAAGTTTGTGTTCTCATACTGAGGCTGCCACTTCTTCAACCAATCCTTAAAGTAGCTGTATGCAGTAAAGTTGACAGCCTGGTTAGAACCCTGTCTCAGCGCCGTCAAACTCACACCGCGATACAGCGCACCGAAACCCTCTTCTTTAACAACAGTGTACAGCGCATGCGCGGCATTGCGATACTTGGGAACGTCGAGAGGATCCGCCATGGAGTGGTGTTGCGCCTGGAGACGAATCTTGATAACCTCCATGGGCGTAACAACAGCGACTGCTTCTGTGACTCCGGCTGCTAGACCAGCGACGAAGGTAGCTTTTCCAGAAACAACACCAGTTGTTTTATCAGCGAGGATTTGCTTATACCATTCAAATGAAGTAAAGCGGATGGCCATCTTGGGCACAATGCCTGTGAGAACGGCGCCAAGACCCTTGTATAGACCTAGGGGTGTCTCCTTTGCGATGATGGCGGCACCCGTTGCGATGAAGCCGCGCTTGGGGGCACCTGGTTGGCGCGCGCGTCTTGAGAGCTGCATGCGGACTTTGATTGTGTCTTTATTTCACATGTTAATTATTTTTATGGTGGTGGAATTTTGGGTTTTGCGACTGGAGCTTACCGAGGGGATGGCACGCGAGAGCTTCCATCATACCAGCACCACCACCAGCTGCGACTCGTTAGTTTCTGCCGCATAGAGAACCGTTTTTCTTTTTGTTTGCGACATACCGATCAGGTTAACAGCCGCTGAGGGCGGCTGTTTCTTTCCATTTCCATTCTTTGAAGCCATTGCGACGGAATTGATCTTTCGGTCGATCTTGCGCCGAGTAAAGCGTTTCTATTCAAATCCGAGAGTTTGCGCCGAGTCGTAGAGCCGAGGTTCGGATTGGTGGAGGTTTATTTACTTAGTCCAAGAGAGATAGTCTAGCTTCGAGGAGACAGAACAGGCGAGAGAAAGGGACAAAAAAAGTGAAAGAGAGGGCTAAGAAGAGAGAAAAGAACAGGAGCGGAGATGGGAGTGGGATGAGGGAAACAATTTAAAAGAATTGTAGTAGGTAGGTAGGTAGGTAGCATATGCCATGACCACAATCCATGTCGGCGATGGACCGAGTCTAGTAGAGGGTCCAAGGTCTAATACTTACACACCTCAAAAGGTTATGGATTGAAGTCCGGAGAACCCCACATTGTGAACTAGATTACGGGGAAAATAAGTTGGAGTTGGGGAATGGACGGGAACGGGATTGGGGGTAAATGGAAGACCTCGGAGGAAGCCTTGGCTATCAAGAGTGAATCGGCTGGTAATTATCTGAGGTGTGATTTTATGTAAATATGGTAGTATTGTACCGAGTGTTGATGTCTTTAGTATCATATTCTGTCAGAATACTGCTTGTGAAGTAGTATAGTTGACTACCCAAGTGTTAAGTGTATTCGCATCTCATGGTATGGAAATTATTGCCTTCACACCCTCAGATACCGTTCATCTCTCACATGCAACTCCCCTAAACCCCTTCCAGAACGCAACACAAAAACCCTCCTCTCTCACAAACAAATTCCTACAAACTCTGACGTCGGCCCTCAGCTCTGGGTTTCTTTAGACCGAGACTCAAAGCCCCACCAGTGGTCCGGGCAGGCGGAGGACCAGGGTATAGAGCATCATTCCATGCGGCCGAGAATTAGAGGGTCAGAGGTTCACCTTGAAAGTAGAAGCACATGCTACTCTTTTGAGGAAATGCTCTTGGTGATCACGAGCTTGAGATGTCTCAATTAAAGGTTGCTCACTCGTTGGAGCTCGGTGAAAGATTGGTTTGTTAAGGGAGTGACGTCGATGGACTTTTACCGACGGGTTGCCGAGCTTGTGATATTGCGGGGTCCACGTTAGATAATCAACTTTAGTCGTGAGGAGAAGCAGAGCATCATGACAGGTGAAGAATTTACGTATTCATGATCACGAGCTTCACACAGCAACTCTTTTCTATTATTGGTTCACTTCTTGTCCTCTTCAATCAGATCAACGGTAGATACCACCAATTATCATCCCCCACAGTCTTTATCTCTACCCACACACCTGTAACTACATCTCACACCCTCTCCAAACGGCCATCGTCCGTCGTCAAGGGGAAAATACTTCAAAAGAGACAAAAAGGTGAAGCGCATGACCGAGGTTTGCCGAGGTCTGTAGGTGAATCAGCCTACGATTTCCAGTTATTTCCATATGTTTATTTTTAATCTGAGATCTTGTTATAATTTTACGGAAATATTTCACCGGTGCAAGGTCGGGTAAAGACTCTAGCACTGCCGTCTTGATGAGATGTGGTGATCAATTGCCGATGAAGAAAGATATAAGTCCCCCCTTAAACCGCAGAAACCTGAGTCTACTCTTCCGTGCTGTTCCGATATGATTGAAGTTTGATAAGATAGGTAAGGTACAGTACGGAGAGATGCCGATGCTATATGCCTTCCATGTTTCCATCAACTCGGACCTCGAGGTCGGAGTTTCGGAGACTCGGATGTGAGGTCTGATTGGTTAACGACAAATTCAGGTACCTGAGCGCTTCCGAGAGAATCGGAAAGGAGGGTCCACTCGCGGAGCCGCTACCGTGAGGTCGTAGCCGACATGGCGGGGAAGGTCTCCGCTGTCCATTGACGGGTTTTTCTAAGGTTGTGGTCTGTATTCTGGATAATACTTTGGTGTTTTCCTTCTTTCTTGACTGCTGCAGTCCTCTTTTATTGGGTTTACCTTGTGGTATTCCTAAAGAGACCGCGGTATAAAACGGGACAGTCCCCTGTTGTCAAATTATACCCGGAAGAGATTCATCCCTGGCGGTTCAATCATTAATTTCATGATTTTAACTGGCCCGCTTACCGCAAATCATGCCGTATCCACATCCCCCAGTGTTACAAACCCCCAAAGTCTTGAATTTACTCAGGATGAGGCGACAGGGCTTGCGATGGGGGAGCATGAGGGCGAAGCATGATATCCAAGTTTGCTGTTATTCGTGCTTGTTTGGTATATTCATTTGACTGTGCGAATAATGTGATTTCGTCTGTTGACATGCTTGTAATACAATACTCAAACACACCGTTATACATATCGTAGCATGGAATTTGGTAAGATAAGTTCTTGTCTGAAGTGAGGGCAAACTTTCATCAGGAGGTCTCTACAGCGGATATTTCGTGTAACGTGAGTAACAATAGGTTACGCGAACGCCTGTTAGCGAAGGTCACTCAAAAGTGATTCACCTCATGATTGCTCACCTGTCATGCCGCTTCTCATCTCAAGCTGTGCCTCCATCTGTCATGAAGCTGACAGAGGTCTACAACACTGGAGGTTCAGTCAAACAATTAACCTCAAGTTTACGCAACTTATCATAAGTCTTTATTTATTGAAAAGACCAACAGGTCCGTCAACTCGTTTTAACTCGAAACTTGAGCCAGATCATTTTATATATGCAATTTCGCTTCATTTTCCCTCTCATCTAAACTATAACCCATAAATCGCAATAAATGGCAAGAACTTTTCCTTATATATCAGAAGTTTCCCCAACATTGCCCCCTATATTATCCGCTGGCCCGCACTCAACCACCCTGCCTCTATCCAACCTCAAGCACCAATTCGCATCCTCCACAGCCTCCAAACGATGCGCAATCGTGATAACAGTGCTCTCCTTGAGTTCCTGCCTCAAGATCCTCTGCACCGTCGCCGCAGTCCCACGATCAATTGACGCCGTTGCCTCATCAAGAATGACAAGTCCACTTCGTCTCAGTACAGCTCTACATATACCCACGAGCTGTCTCTGCCCCTGACTTAGGTTCTTTCCGCCCGCGTCAATGCGGGTATCCAGACCCCAACCAGTGCCGAGAACGCGATGAATGGCGTTTGTGCATTCTTGGTCGGAGAATTTGGCTTCTGGGTCGATATTGTCGCGCAACGTGCCGGGGAAGAGGATGGGATCTTGTTGGATGAATGTTACGCGGTTGCGGAGGGCTGTTCGGTCGACGTGCGAGAGATCGATGCTACCGATTGTCACGACGCCGGAGGATGGTGCTTGTGTCACGAGGAGAGCGTTTGCGATTGTTGATTTGCCGGACCCTGTTCGACCGAGAACTGCGCATGTTGAACCACCGGGGATTTCGAAGGAGACGTCGTCCAGCACTGAGGGAAGATTATCGGCGTATTTGAATGACATCTCCTGGAAACGAACACTATCGCATGGCCTGGGCCAGTCTTGGGGAGGCTCAATATCACCGCTGGGTTCTTCTGGAATCCGATTCAGGGCGTCAACTCGTTCGAGCGATACAGCGTCGAGTTGGAGGGCTGCAAACTTTTCGCAAAGTTGCTGCACGGCGATCATAGCGATGTTGGTTTGAGTCAGAACAAAACCGACTGCACTAGCTGGTGTCCCCATATATACCATGGAGAGAACGAGGATGGTTCGCATAATGGCTGAAGTCATACCGATTCTAAAATCGAGCCAGAACGTCATACTCCAGAAGAAATGATCGTGCTTCTGAAAGTCATCAACAGCTTCCAAGTGCTTATCTTGGAAACGCCCTTCGACCTTCAAAGCACGAATTGTGACAAGACCATCCTGCATAACTCCAATGTTGGCGATGATAGGAGTCAGATATCGCATTTCCATTCGACGAAGACAGCGCGAGGCGGGGACGTATATACGATAGAAGTATGCGAAGAGGACGGCGACAGCAAAGATGATCGCTACGAGGAAGATCTGGTGCGTCATGATGGCGAAGAGACTCAGAGAGAGGGCCACCAAGTTGAACACAAATTGTTCGAGCGGTGCAAGGATTCCACCATCGACCATACCCATGTCTGATATGAGACGGTTCTTGAGTTGACCTGTCGGTGTGATATCGTGGTAGCGGAATGACGCCTTGCTAACTCGATCGACGGCGATTCTGAAAAGACGTTGAGCTGCGCGGATGCTGATGGAAGCCAGAAGGACCTGAGCTGAGGCGTACGCAACGATTTGTGCGATTGAGAGACCGGCAAGAACGTATAGCCATGGATGAGGGTGTTGGTTTGGATTGGGAAGACCCCAATAGCCACTTTCGACGAAAGTTTCGAAGTTCGCAGATTCGTGACCCCATGCTTCGAGGAGACGAGCGCGGGCAATGTCGCAGTATCGAGATAAACTGTAAAACAGTGCTAAAAAGATCCATAGATGCCATCCTCCTGCGCCCATATATCTAAGATAGATACCAATAGGAATAGAACCAGTCTCGGTGACTTCTTCAGGAAGGCTTTTGTCACTTGAGAGTTCTTCAGACCCGTGCTCCTGAGACATTTCGTGAGGTTGAACTTCAGTAGGACCAGAGTTGAAAAGATGAGGGTGGTCGAGCTCTTCCTTCAGCTCTGTTGGACTTAGAACATGGGCGTATCCATCGTTGATGTCGACGACTTGATCAGCGTGTCGAAGAACGAGATCATCCCGATGCGTAACGAGAACAATCGTTCGGCCTTTGGCGAGAGGACCACGAAGAAATCGCTGAACAATATAACTCGCTGTATCGTGATCCAAAGCCGCAAGAGGATCATCCAAAAGAAGAATTCGACAGCTACTATAAACCGCCCTCGCCAGCGCCACACGTGCTTTTTGACCGCCAGAAAGTCCAATACCGCCTTCTTCAAGCTTCGTCCGATCACCCATAGGAAACGTCGCAAGATCAGGAATAAGCGCACAAGCACTGAGAACATCTCTATACCGCGCACCATCAAATGATTCGTGGAAGATAATGTTCTCTCGAATAGTCTTGTTCTGCAACCAGGGAAGTTGCTGCGCATACGCAATCGGTTCATCGGCTCTTAAGAATTGACCGTTTCTGTGCTCCAGCTCGTTGAGGATCGCAAGCAATAAACTAGATTTGCCTGAGCCAACTTTGCCGCGCACGACGGTAAGACCCGTTGAGAATTTGAGAGTTAAATCGCGAAGAACAAGATGATCTGTTGATGGGCGCGCAAAGCACGCTTTGACGAATTCGATGTCGCGGTCTTGAGACCCGCTGAAGGCGTCTTCGTCTCTGTCTGGTTCGGACATGTACTTGTTGACACGCTCAACGGGGATAGTGCACTTCCAAACCGCAGAAATAAGGTCGAAAGCTTCCCTTGTACTAGCCTCAAGCTGTGCAAAGAGTTGGAGTGAAGGCCAGATAACATCATTCGGTAAACCGCGTCCAAGAATAAGCGTGTATAAACAAATACTCGCAAATGGATAAACCGCACCACCAAAAACATTGATCGTCGAAATCGTAGCATTCACAATCGAAATATGAAGCCTTTTCCTCATCTCAACGTCTCGAAACCTTAGAATGCGGTCCTTCCACGACGATGTCCAGCCATTGAGTTTAAGCGGGCGACTAGCCTCAACAAAATGCGCAACAGCTTGAGCGCGGCGATCAGAGTGCGCAGTTCGTTGACGCTCAAGCTTTATGACTTGACGCACGAGGAGCGAGTTGCAGATGAGGAAGATGACCATGAATCCGAAGCCGACGCAGGATGGCCAGCCCATTATGTCGATGAGGTAGTAGATCGTGACGATGACTTTTATGGGTGTTGCTACAACGCGTGGGAATTCCCAGAATCGTTGGGATATCTCATAAGTATCTCCGCGGATTAGGTTGACTACCTTTGCGTTTGAAGCCAGATGGTCTTGTGCTGGCTTCTCTGCTTGTTTCGGCTTGTTGCGGCCACAGCATTTGTTGAAGAATTTTCCGAAGCGAGTTGAAGGAGCGTTACTCTCTTCAACGGTAGCTGAAGGATCCTTTTCTGTCATTTCAGATCCTGGAACGGCTCTGGTGAGGAGTTTACTGAAGAGGCCGATGAATGTCTCGCCGCGACTTCGTTCGTAGGCTTTGCGGGAGTACCATCCTGATGACGTTCTCGCGATTTGACGGACGGTGTCGATGGTGAGAATAACGACGCACCAAAGACCAGCTTCTGCGGGGTCGTTCTTGTCGAGAGATTGATAGAGCTTGCTTGTAAGACGAAGATTGGAAACTTCAGCGACTCGTTCCAGGATGGCTGCGAATGTGCCGATGAAAAGATCCAGACCGTTGGCTTCGATGAGACACGGTAACAGTTTGCCCTTGAGATTGCGAAACGCCATGTACAATCTCCAATGCTGAAACTCGTAGGGTAACTGCCATACATCTTCCACGGCAATTTCTCGTTTTTGTGCGATTTTTGATAGGGGATCGACCCATCTCATGGTCCAAAACTGAAACAGGGTGAGATTATCTTCAGGACTTCGGACATGGTTCGACGGAGCGACACGGGCGTTTCCAATATCTGAAGATCCCCAGAATGGATTTCGTAGGGGCATGTTTCCAATGACCAAGATTGCCAAAATCTCGAGTACCAAATGTCCGATTTCGAAGGGACTGACTGAGTTAGTCTTGAAGCTGAGGTAGTATATCGCCCGAAGAATGAGAGTCGTCGCCATCATGAGAAAATACTGTAACATCAACAACTTGGGAGCCTGAACAGGCAAACCCACAACCGTAACCAGCGCCGCAACACTCCACGGTAAAAGCTCCATAAACGAAGCTTTATGATGTGAATGGACAATAGCAAAACTGATGGCCAAACCCAGCCCAACCAGGGCAATAAGCATCAAGCATAGTGTCCAAAAAGTCCATTTCCGATTCTTTGCTTGAAACGGCGCTGGTTCTTGCGCAAACGGTTGTAACCAGCGGGGAGTAAACCGTGATAAAGGCGTCCGGCAAATGTAAACCAAAAGTATCGTACAAGAAGCGATGTCAAGACCGAGCATAACGCCCATCTCTCGCTTCGGCCATGATGTACCCCATGATTGGTACAATGGTTCATCTGTAGGTATGTAATTGAAGAGCTGCTTCGAGAAGCTGGCGTGGTAGAGGTCTACAGCTGCCATACTAGCAAAACAGCCAGAAATGTACGCAAAACTAGTTAAGGTAAGATCTTAGCTCATCAAGCTTAAACGGTGAGAGTTAAAGTTGAAAGCGTAATAAACGGAGGGAATATGATCAATGGGTGCGAAATTGGCTTGGAGAATATACAATGGCCCGGGAGATTCTAGATATAATAAAGCAAGATCTAAACAGAGACGGCGATAAACATACAAATGGGCGTTTGTTATGTTATGTTCAGTTCGGGGATGGGCGATTCACACATGAAACTCTATTCGCTTCGTGGGGGCGTTACTGAGGGAAAAAAAAACAAAAAAACACATGAAGTGAGGAATTACAAGCCATTGGCTCCCTGTACAGAGTGAGTTAATTCATGAATCAGTTGTATAACAGCATGGTGTATCAGGGGGAATATTAATTGGGTGAAGTGAAGCGAGTGAGAGAAGAGACGCTGGCGGTGAATATGTTTTCCCCGTACTCATCGGATCAGAACCCAACGAATGTCCAATGAGATGCTTGTGGGGAATGAATATCGGTCGTTGTTGAGCGTGGAGCATCTCTCCGGATACGGCTTGGTACACATGTTTGCTGATCATTGCATGGGTGTTTGAATGTTAACGTAGGATTCAACTTCTCAACGATGGTGGTCTGCAGTTGAGCGGCACGGCACAGTCAATCATTTGCTCTGTCTTTCTCTGTGTGATAAAAATACAAGCCAATGCGCGCTGGGTTTAAATAAGAAGAGCTCCTCCAGCAAACGCCATGGTCATTAGAGTTAGCATGCCAACGCCGTTGGCTGACCAAGCCTGCAGCGTCGCGACCGCATTGTCGCTCGATGTTGAGGATGCAGCTGAGCCGGTACTTGTAGCGGTGCCGCTTGATGAAGACTCGGGCTTTGAGCTGTTGCCGACGAGGGCGGAGAGTTTATCGTCGTCGGTGAATGAGGCCTTGACCGAGGTTGCGTTTTTGCAGTCGCTGGGAGGATCGGCTTTTCCTTTGACGAAGTTGGCAGCGATACACTTATACTTTATTAGCATTCATTTCGAGCTTGAAGGCAGGGACTTACCTGGTAGAGAAGACCGTCGACGGCAGAGGACACAACGTTCACCCAACCTTTCTTGCCAGCGTATTTCTCGGGGACAGTGACCTGAGGCTGACAGAAATCACCAAGACCGGATTGCTGAACAATAGGAAAGACTTGCTCCCAATCGCCATCAGCCTTCTCGTTGAGGGTCACGCGGAAAAGCCAATTGCCCTGCTGGTGAGTTGATCGCAGAGCAATAGCTTCGCCGCCGACGTGAAAGTCAACGAGTTTGTCTTTGGAGAGGTCGGGTGTGAAACCGCCGCAGGGAGACTTGTCTTCGTCGTCGTCTTTGAAGCCGATGGAGTCGGGATACTTGACTTCGAAGTGGGCGAGGGAGATGCCGCAGAGGAGAGCGGTTGAGAGAAGAGTAGAGGTGCGCATTTTGATGATTGTTGAGAGAGAGAGAGATAGGTAATGGGTGAAGAGTGAAGTTGATGATGAGCTGAGAGAGTGGTGGAGTGGTGGAGGCTGACTGCTTTTTGTAGCAGCTGCGGATATCGGCAAGGGGAGAGGGAGAGGCTGAGCTAGTGGGTGTTTCGCTAAGAAGGTAGTGAAGGTTACGTTGTTAAATATCAGCCCGTTTTGAGAAATGACCTTCCATCAGGGTCATTTAAGATACTTCAATACAATGGCAGTTCCCCTTCTTTTGTAGTCAGGTATAATCTGCGAACTAAAGTTACACATACTTGGAGTCAGTTGCACAGCATGAATCCATACACAGCATCTGCAAATTCCCCATCATGAAAGCTACGTCATTGAGGCTCTGTGCTCCCATGATGAACCCTCGCATCAATGCAAGCCATCTCACTAGCCTGAAGCAATTCACGCCAATTCCACTTTCAAACGTCAATCTGCAACGCCCAAAGCTTCATAAAGCCCGTTCTCTCAAGACTCTACAGCCCGATTTTCAGTATAAGCCTCCATCACCAACTGCTGCAGGTAGTGGTGGAGAGGTAATTAAGAGCACGTTTTAGTTTTAACCTACCCCAAAAGTCTAGACCTTGTGCAGAAAAACAGGGGTCCTTGACGTGCGGAGGAACCAATCAGAGATGAATAGTGCACAGACCTGAGGTTGTTTGAGCAAGTTTCTTTCTTGTTAGTGAGCGAGTTTTTTTGCTAGAACTGTCAGACCATGAAGAATCTCTTGAATGAGAAGGTTTAATGATTCCGGTTATTCGGCATACACGGATAGAACGGATGGACCTGAAAAGAGATTTGAAAGATTTGGGCGATGGGAGTTTAGGTTTAGGTAATTTTATGCGCAATTTGATGGGTGTGCAACGTTTTCACTACCGGATGTAGCCTCAAAGTATCAAGCTCGCATCGCTTGATTAACCAATCTAAAGTGGCTAGTTTCTGATGGAAGGGATCGGGGTGGCTGATCTGATGGACATTTCGTCTCACGAATACACTCCTCGGGATTATCTTCTTCTTCCTATCCAACATCAGCACTCGGGGTTTTACAAACCCGGTAACGTTCTATTTTCGCATCTTGGAACGACCAGAGACCGTAAGACGAGAATTGGTTTCATCATCTCAACTTGCTCATTCATTCTCACCTTTGTCTCGCCAAGTTATCGAGCTGAGGGAAACTGTACACTTGCGCTGGCAACAAAACTTGGCCTGCTTGCAGACAAGATGACCATTTGAAGCAAACGAAGGACACCGGTTTAGCAGAAGAGCATTGAAAAGCCGGAAGGACATCAATCACGACGCTGGCCGTCTTGGAAATCACATTCACACAAACAACATCCAACCCGCGCCATCGGAGCATCATAGCCCATCATGGATATGGACCACATGCACCATGATCCCGGCTTGCGGATGGACGTCAACTATGCCTTCGCTCGCGGGTATTGGTATACCATCGCCGGTGTTGTCGGCGCATTGGCTGCCATTCGTGGCATCAACTACCTTGACGCTCAACAAAGGTACACTTACCTATAATCTCTTCTCATTCCCACCCCTCTGACAATTATCAGACTAAAAGCATGTCGCGATCCATCAATAGACCATCCAACACGTCCAAGGGGAGCACTCAGCCAAGCATGGGCAACAGCAACTGCCGTCGTCCGCGAAATGGGCCATCCGCAGTATTACATCCCCATCAAAGGCCTTCGATGGGCTACACCACTTCCCCTCGGTCGAATCATCGTTCTAGCATGCTACTGGGTCGTTATCGTATACTTGATGAGCTGGAAAGTTGCGAAAAACGACGTATACTACTGGGAACGCATCGGGTATCGCAACGCATGGGTCACTCTAACCCAGTTCCCGCTACTCTACCTTTTATCGACAAAGGTCAACGTCATCGGATTCTTGATCGGAAGTAGCCATGAGAGGCTTAATTGGTTGCATCGATGGATTGCGCGCACCATGTTTGTAACAGCAACGGTCCATGGCTTTCACTTCTGGACGATGTGGGTGCGCGCTGAGTTCCTTGACTATGCCCTCCAAATCATGCCTTTGGTCAAGTATGGGCTTGCGGCTTGGGCTATCCTGCTTTGGAACGTCGTTACTGGAATTGTTCCTATTCGAAGACTGGCATACGAGGTCTGGGTGGCTCAGCATGTGCTCACCAGTATCATCATGCTGTGGCTGCTACACAAGCATATTCCCGCAAATGCGCGCTGGCTTCTGTGGATGAGTGTTTCGTTCCTCGTTTTTGATCGAGCCATGAGATGGATGTTGCTTCTCTGGCAGAATGTTCGATTACGACCACAAGGTACAGAGTGCCAGGGTATGAAGCATCTGGGACATCGAGTGGTTGCTCGAGTTGTTGGACCAGCCACGACGGTGATTACCGTCAAGGATGTACACTTCAAGTGGACGGCCGGACAGCATATTTACCTCTGGATCCCGCGCCTGGGACCCTTCGAAGCGCACCCATATACGATCGCATGTGCTCACAAACTCGATGGAGCGTGCTGCTGTAACAGTATACAGCTCGTCGTGCGCGCCCATAACGGCTTCTCCAAACGAATTCACGATTATGCGACAAAGAACTCGGGATCCGAACTTACAGGCTTCGTGTCAGGACCATATGGCGTTCCCCCGAAATGGAACATTTACGAGACGTTAGTGCTAATCGGAGCATCTACTGGAGCAAGTTTCATTGTTCCCATCCTCGAGAGTATTGCGGCGGCGCAAAAGTCGAATTGCACACGAAGAGTGGAAATTATCCTCGTTGCAAGAACAGCTCAAGAAATCCAGTATTACGTCGAAAGGGCTGAAGAGGCTGGACGAATGATACGAGCCAAAGGCGTCGGTGTAAGCATCCATATCGCCATAACAGGCTCCAATCAAACCAAAGGCCCAATTTTCATCCGCCCTGGATCAGAGGCCTCAAATGCAAGCGACTCAGACGACATTCAACCAGTCAAGGGAACAGCAACAGGCTGCTGTTGCAGCGCAAACGGTCCAGATGAAAAAGGCTGCCCAAGCGACTCCCCCTGCCGCGGGAAGATAACCGCCACTATTCCAGAGCTCATCCGCGAATACACGTGCCGACCAGACATGGAGACCATGATTCGCGAGCCAGTGGAGGAAGCCTGGGGAGAGACAGGGGTTGTTGTTTGTGGTGGGCGCGAGATAGTGGCACGGACGAGGAATTGCGTGAGTCGTTTGAGTGATGAGCGAGCTGTGCATAAGGGAACGGGAGCGCAAGGGATATGTTTGCATGTCGAGGAGTATTCCTTTTAATTTAGATGATGATTGTGTTATAATGACGATTTATGATTGATATTTACAAGGCTGAGTGAAGTGAATGGTTGAACAGGGATTATTTGGTGGCGGTTACAGTAGAATGTGGTGGTGGTGGTGGTGGTGGTGTGCTACGGTAACAAGGTCCAGCCAAGTCATGTTAGGCAAGGGTATCAAACAAGACCTCCACTGTCGGTTAACAAATACTAACTGTGATTTTACAATGCATTGACAGATTGTCCCCTCTTTCTTACCTATCAACACTCATTGATATCTCATTCCATTCTAGACCAACGTGGAATGCACACAAAATTCAAGATAATTGATCCACCTTCTTTTGATAGCCCCAGCTCGTCCATACTGTAGCTCCCTTCAACTAGCAGTACTACCCTAAACAAGGCTAGCCCCAGCCTCTCCAATTGGCCCTCCCGACCCTTGAACCCCCCGAATCTCCATTCCTCCCTCCACTTCTCTTCATCACTTTATTTCCTCGACATCAACAACGAAATACCATCGCTGCTTCTTTTTTCTTTTGTCTCTTTTTTTAATGCTTCATCGCTGAGACTGTTTCTCGTAGCGGCCATTCCTTCACG
>PVPY01000680.1:0-50822 GCA_002982035.1 Fusarium algeriense
GACCATTCCGATCACTGCTCTGAGACTACGTGCTTACATGCTGCTGCTACTTGCATTTTTGACAATGGAGACAAGAGGAAAGCGTTCTTTAATAAGATGTGCGATTTTGCGCCCCAGGAAATGTTCTATGTCAAAGACACGAAACGCCGCACCCCTCTCCACCGGGCGGTTGATTATGAGTGCTGTTGCGGCAGCCAAGTGGAGGTAGTCAAAGAATTATTACGCTCCTGTTCTGGGCTCTTGGATGTGTCTATTCAGGATCCAGAAGACTTCAGTCGGAATTTGTCAGTCTATCAATATCACCATCATACTCAGAAGAAGTTCTTAGAGAGTCGACGGAGACGCGCCCAGAACATTGCCAACCAAGAGCCCAACGCAGGAGCTCCAAAAAAGACCGAGCCCAAACGAGAAAGGGGAGTAGATCCAAAGAAGGACCCTAAAGGAATCATAACGAGGGCCGAAAAGTCAGGCCCGGAAAAGACAAGTATGGGTCCTCCACCACCTAGAGAGAAAGGAGAAGCATCGTTGAAGCGAAGAGGCTCAATCGCCGCGACTCCAAAAGACACGCCAACTCCTCTTCAATCCCCATCCTTAACACCAATTACTCGAGCCAAGACAGGAGCAGTGTCGAGAGGGACCCCAACGGAAGTGGTTCAGAACCATACATCGAAGGAGAAGGAGATGGAAGATGCGGCGAAGGCGATTAGTAACCTGCTGAAACTCGAGATTTTGCGCAAACAAGTCCCAGAAAAAGCAGCTGAAAGTTTACGATTACAAAATGAGCCAGGTGAGTAATTCGGTTTTATCCCCAGAACCAGGTATAGGTTTTGTGCCGCCAATCATACCCGCCCCTAGCCATCAGCGAACATCCTCATCATATCAAGCTATCCCCTGGTACACCCAGCTAACCTAAAAACCAGCCAAGGAGTTTTGGTTTGACTTTGGACCACCCAACACGCTAAGTGAGGATGAGTTCAAAAAGCATTTCGGCCATTTACAGTTTGACTCAGCACTGCAATACGTTGGGTTTCCACAAGTGCGCTTAAAGAGCAATAGAGAACAACCAGATATAAGGCACCAAGGGAGAAAGGTAGGAGCCCAAGTTATTTTTTAATCTAGATATGTTACTAACTCATCTAGGATATGGTATTTTTCTTTGACTGGCTCCGGGATAAGAAGGTCACTCAAATCATCAAGGTGAGACACTCAGAAAATGCTGATGCGTTCCGTGACGAATTAAAGGGAACAGGTCGTTGTTGAAGATATGGAGAAGCCATCGCATAGTGATGAAGCTATCGAAAAGTGTCTGAAAGACCTTGTATGTACTCAGTCTGTTATTGGCAAAGCATCTGCACTGACAACTTATAGAAGGTCGAGATACTCGACTGGAAGCGGTTGGATTTAGACGCACTCTCACTTCGCAAAGTTGGGACTCACCTGAGGGAGATCTACCTCCAGTGGAGCGGTAGCAACTCAACCCTTCGAGCATGGTCTGAGAAAGAGGGCTTGGCCTCAATACCTACTCTTGAAGTTATTCACTTGTCCCAGCATGAAGTACGTCTAAACCAATGACTCAGTTTCTGAAGCTCGTGCTACACTTACATTCATCACTCTAGGGCCTAGAGTCTCGTCAACGAACTGCAGAGAATCTCGACGCCTTTAAACAAAGACTACACGAATCGTGGCCCGAGGGAAAGCCCAAGCCCAAAGTAAATCCTCCTGTAACAGGTGGCGGCCGGCTGATGGCTCCGCCTCAAGTCCCGGAAGCGAAGCTTCAACCACTAGAGAGTCCAATTGACCCTCATAAGTGGATGGAATGCATGACAAACTTTTCTCGACGGTTCAGACAAATTAAAGCTATTAGAGACACCACAGGCACATCCTTACAGCCAGTGGAAGTAGCGCTAATCGACGATGGCGTCAATATCATGCACCCTGATCTCAACGACACAAGGGGTCGCACGTTTCTGGGCAAAAGCTTCGATCACCATAATGAAGGTTCAACCACCCGCGTACCGCCATACTGGAGCTCACCCTCTGGTCATGGGACTCTGATGGCCAGACTGATCCATAAAATCTGCCCAAGCGCTATCATCCATGTCATCAAGCTACAGACATTTTGGTCGGGAAATTCCAAGAAACTTCAAATCAGACCAGAAAGTGCAGTCAAGGTGAGCTAGTTTTCTCGTTAATGGGTTGATTCGCAAGTTCTAACCAGTTAGGCTATCAATTATGCCGCAAAGAGAGGATCCCAGATCATTTGCATGTCATGGACTATCAAGCCCCCAGAAGAAGAGTCGTTAAGAAGCGAATTCGACAAAGCAATTTTTAACGCCAACCAAGATGGCGCCCTTATTTTCTGTGCCGCCAGTGACCAAGGCCAGTACGCTGACCTTAGCTACCCGCATGCAAGTAGCAATCAATGCTTCAGAATTGGCGCTGCCAAGTCAACTGGGAATATAGTTGAGACAGTGGGCGATTCCCAGACGGTAAACTTTACTTTTCCCGGCCACGAGGTTGTTGTAGACGCCAATGAGATGAATCCTCAGTTGAAGAAATTCGAGGCTCATTCAGGCAGCTCTGTTGCGAACGGTCTAGCGACAGGTTTAGCTGCTCTTATAATCGAGTGTGTGAGGTTGGGCGTCCTCTATACTAGACAGTATAAGAAGTTGGATCCCAAGGTTGTCAAGGGATATAACTACATTTCTATCGACGAAGAAGATCTGAAGAAGATACGAACCCGCAAACAGATGGAATACGCATTCAATTGGATTGGTACGAATCATAACACGAATAACAAATACATCGAGGTTTGGTCTAGATTCAACGAAGCTGCAGGACACCTGTCGGACAGCGAGGGTGTCGAACTCGAACAACTATCGTACATGGCGAAGTTGGCTGCGTCCTTCTTGAATAAATAAAAACATCGACTGAGCTGAAGAGTCTAGTTGGGTAGCAGAATAAGGCTCTAACTCAACTACCATTAGCTTCACCGTTAATGCATCGTGTTCAGAGACATTTTTCTATCGTGAGGGGATAAAGTTTAGGGCTTAAAGCAATACAAACGTAAAGAACATATATAAATACATATGAGGGCTAAATACGCCTTGCCCTCTCTGCTGCCTAAAATGAAGCTTCAGACTTGAAAGTTAGTTATCATGATGCCTGCAGTATAAAGAGCTGCTGCTCTTCCTTCTGCCCGATCCAACTCAACTTCTCAACACGCAAGAAAGCACTCTGAGGCATTTTTCAAGGATCTCTATTGGGGGTGTGTAAGGGTTGACGTCAAACCCTTGCACAAATTTCAAAATTGAAAGGCAGCCCTGGGTGAGTAGGGGTTATTCCCTCATTTATATCTGTATAAATATCCATTTTGAAGATAGAATTCATCAACAATTGACTTCCAGATTACTAGGACCTTGCCAACAGTGCATGTGCTAACAACCTCGTTGGCCAATTATAGGAGATTCAGAGACACACTAAAGCCCATAAAGTAAAAATCTGTGCGCTCGGACATGCAGGCTGAAGATAGTCTACCACAAGGGTAAATATTCAGCATCCCATGTCAATTTATTTGTCTAACAAATATTCTGTAGGGTATATGAAGTCCGTTAAATCGAGGCTTCAGGAACTTGGAAGAGACGCCGAATATATCACTGAATTTGAGAAGAGTGCTCAGGCTTACGTAAAGTCGACGATTCTTCCTAATTTCAAGGACTATGAGTTTTATACGGGCGAGTCTCAGGACTCCGATGGGATGTTGGTGCGATAGATCCTTGTTGATTGAATTTGACTGACATTGATTAGGATTGCTTTGTTGAATTATCGTGATGATGGTATCACACCTTACATCACGTTTTGGAAGCATGGTCTGGGCGAGATGAAGGTCTGAATCACGGGTGAAAGTGACAGATGTAAGCATTTATCTAGTCATTATTCGCAAGTGGTAAGGAGTTTAGTAATTAGAGCTTAGGGGCTTGACTACTTAACTATGGTGCTTACCTAGTTAACGCGTACTTGCCATGGCTAAGGTCTTATGACATCTCCCAATCCAAATATCACCTATTAGAAAGCTAATTAACGACAAAGTCTTGAGATATCATGACTTAGAAAGATCATACAGGAGATTAAATTAAGCAAGGCCCATAAGGACAAGTGCTATGCCGCAGACAAGGCGGCTGTCTGAAAGATTTAAAATTGCAAGATTAAAAGGCAGTGCATTTAATAACTAATTATAATATTACTGAGATTTTATATATATAGATTTATTTTAATAATTTGAAAAGGGTTTAAAGGATTAATAAGTCAGAAAGGCATATCTATTAAACCTATAATATACTTATAAGGCTATACCTTAATGTAAATAAAACGCACTACTTGTCTCGGCCTAAAGCTGCCTGCACATCACTGACAATAGTCTTAAATGAAGGCTCAGATTTATACACCTTGGACCAAATTTGCTTAGTGCCCTCAACGAGCTTGACTTTGTATTCGGAAGCCTGATTCTTCTTTGGTGTTGTTGTGATTGTTTCCATGTGCCATTTGCCCCCGGTTGTCGATTTGCAGTCGCCGTGTATACGGTGCCAGGTGCCAGTTGGTGTCCATGAGCCGGTCATACTATCGGCATCGAGATTATTGACATAATCTGCGACTGACTGCTTTTTACCCTAGTATTATGTCAGTCTGATCTCTCCTTCGAAACGACGTGATGAGTCTCT
Organism: Fusarium algeriense; assembly: GCA_002982035.1. Taxonomy (NCBI): domain Eukaryota; kingdom Fungi; phylum Ascomycota; class Sordariomycetes; order Hypocreales; family Nectriaceae; genus Fusarium; species Fusarium algeriense. The sequence goes on from PVPY01000680.1 coordinate 4,719, forward strand.
TAATGTCAAAGAAATAATATTTCGACCAAGCGATTTGAATCTCAAGTGGAGAAAAGAAAAAGAAACTAACCATTGTGAAATATGTTATAGCACTGGAACAAAATGGGTATAGTTATACGTAGGTAGGAGAGTATATACAGATTTAATTGTTCTGTGAGTTAGAGTCAGGAGTAGCCAGAGCATAGCTCCTATTAATAAAAGACAAAGATGCACATCTCCCATTGTGGGCGCCTCCCATCTGGCGCCAAGCGTCGCCCGACTGTTACGATAAAAAGAACAGCCGGCAATATCCTATGTAGAGCTTATTACATGATGAAAGTGGCAGAGTTCTTGCGACATTAAATTGCCAATCAAATCTTGGATCAAGCAAAGCTGGCACACATACATGAAAAATGCAACCCGAAGCAATGGAGCTACTTGCAGAATGTTCATCAGCCAACACGCCATTTTGTGCAGTCTGGGTTGAAACTGCAAAGATGATTGGAAGCCTAACTATCCTTCGTGCACCCACTGTCCTGCAGGGAAAGGAGGCTCATTGAGAGCCTTGTTTTTCTTGCAAGAGTCAGAATAGGTAGAAATAAAGAATGGGTGATTGTAATGCAGCCTGCAGCAGGCCTCACAATGCATCCCACCCGAAAGGTTACACTTAGCTCGTCATAGGTGATGGTCGACGAGACATTTTCGTGCCTGAGGTATCAGGCACAATTTCTCAAATCTACGCTTTGATCTCTCTTGCACTTGCAATCCACCCACAACATTCCACGCAGAAATAACAACCAAGGCAAAAGGAGAGAGATAGTCTGCGTTTAATCAGAATGCCAGCCTCAAATTTGGAAAAAAACAGTGCAGCCGACCCCGCATATCCTATTGGAGAGGTCATCCAATTGAAAGCCAACCGCAATGAGATGTCACTCTATCGGCAAAATACGCTTCAAGCGAAGATAAAACAGCAAAAGCGTCCATGGACATTATCTTGCGGTATGGTTTTGTACATCCAGGAGCGTTCGGATGGCTTAGGAAACTTTGATGATCGAAACACGGGAAACGAAACGTTCCTAAAAATGTTTGATCGAAGATTCGCGGAGCAGATTCGCAAAGACAATGGAATTGATACCTGGTCCGAAGATATCGAACAAGAGTTCCTGAGAGGCTTGAGCTCTGGAAAGGTGGATGAATTTCTGGAGAAACTCCGGACTGTACCACAATTTCAGGAAGACACCGAGGAAGACTGGGACACGGCTGAGAATGAGGCCTACCTTGCTGCTGAACTACGAAAATGCTTCAACTCGGAAATCGCAACATACGCTCGTCTCCATGAGTATCAAGGGAAGCTTATACCCCGTTTCTTAGCTTTCGTCACACTCGATACGCCCCAGCCCGATGTGGTTCTCAGTCAGCAACAGCAAGAGCTCTACGAGCAAAAAGGAATCCTATTACAATACCTTCACGGCTTCTCTCTATCTACCATGGTCCAAAATGCACCAAAAGCATCATGGCAAGGGATTGTCAACCAAGCGATTCAAATAGTGCATGTTCTCAGTGACCATGACATCCTCAATGCCGACGTTCGACCAGACAACTTTATAATTGTTCCCGAGGATGACGAATACAAGGTTTTCATGATAGACTTTGGACAATGCAGGTTCCGTCGCCAAGATGAGTCTGATTTAGAATGGGGGCGAGCGAAGTGGACGCAAGATGAAGAGGGTGCTGTGGGGGCTGTAATGGCTTCAAGGTTGAAAAAGGTTGGGTTTGATCTTCACTTTGTGCCATCTCATAGGTATCTGGCTTGGGCTCCGGGTGAGGATGACTAGGGTTGCGGCCGCTTTTAATCAGAATATCGTCAATTTCTCAACACATTAACTAAGAAGTCGTGAGAGCTTTGATGTTGAGAAATGCCTGTCAGAAGGAATGCTGTGCCGCAGCCAAGACGACTGCCTGAAAGGTTGAGAAGCGGGCGATTACGAGGCAGTACAAATCCCAACCAATCGTAATGATACTGAGGCGACTCATGATACTTCGGCCATTACTTTTCTGAGTTGAAAGTAGTCACTACGCCATATTCGGGCACTCAGTCCGTAATAGCTGCATGATAATTGGGGATCCAAGTGCGTCATATAGGCTTAGCAAGTTAGTGAGTACGTGTCAGCTTAGATGATTTATTATAAATACAAAACAAATTCCCTTGAACGGCACTATACAGTAACCTTTCTGCTCATGAGCTCTATCAATTAAGCAAAGTCTTAAAAGGATTCCCAAATCCTGATAATATGCCTGTCACCATTGCCATCCCCAACCGCCATGTTAGTCCATGGAGACAACTCAAAGCCAAAACCACTGCAAACCTCCTTCAAGAAGCAAATGCTGAGGAAGCGCGTGGGTGCAAAAAAATCATACAAAGTTCTTACTCCATCAGTGGACCTCTTCGGGAAAACCACATAACAGCCTCTAGAAATGGTCTCGTCTGGTCATCTTTCCACGCTTATAGCGATCACCATCACCTTATAATTCGACCAGAAGATGTTTGGTTCGCTATAGTCACCCAAATTAGCTCCTACATCAACAACAATGCTGAGAAGATGCGCGAATATTTCGTTAGTCACAAGGGTCAGAAAGAACTTGTGGTTATAGGTATGGGCACTTTACATACCGCTGATTATGGAGACCTTTCCCAGAGGATGACCCTTGAAATTGCGAAAAACATCAAGGACCCGGGGCTTCGCGAATGGGTTCTTCCATCCTTCTCGACAACGACTGATAATGATCGAATCATTGGCTCGGTACTTCTCATGGGAGCACTGCAGAAGTATTTCTCGTACGGATTTGGATTACTGTGTGGTATTCCCTCGGTAACACTCCTCGGAGAAGTAACCGACTACGAAGACATTCTCACCCGCATCGATAAACTTGAAGAAATGGGTGAAGAACCAACTCACTTTACCAAGCTCTTGAGACCTATTCTTCAAAACATGATTCTCTCGTTCACTCAGCCCGCTAGCCCAGCTGTCCAAACTTTCTGGGACAAAATCGCAGACATGGAAAGTATGTCAGGCTCAGAGGAGATGACAGGTTGGATCACTGCATTTTGCTACTGGGACGATGACGGAAAAGTCCATAATCCCGGTCGAGGAAGTTGTACCCTCGAGGGGGTACTATATCCTTGTGTTGAAACGAGTGATATACCAAGTGGATTTGTCACTGTTCCTGTCAAGGTCGATGACAATGGTGTTTTGCATGATTGTAAGATGCTAGCTGGGTCTGTTGGTATACAGGCACTCCCAGGTCTTGAGGGCTATGTTCCTGCTCCCGAGGAAGAGATCTGGAAAAGGGCAGGACAGCCTGAGGTGAAGGGGGATGAGAATAAAACGGGGATAAACCCGGTTACTGGTTGGATGATCTATGAGTATGAGGAGCCGCAGGCTAATAGGAGGGAGTTCCTATATGGCTAGCTGAGAAACGGGACGAAGTGATTTATACATCAAAACTGGATTGAAGTCTGGTCTATTTTCATGTCTATCATGTCTGCGTCTAATCTATCGAAAGTCTATCTTCCTCTATTACCATTTCGCTCTATGCAACCCTGCATATGCCTCTATGTCTTTACGACCAACCAATTCTAAAAAGTTCATAATGACTCTCATCTCCTCTACCAACACCACTCCTCTTATCCAACTTCTGCCTCTCCAGAATATCCAACTTCTTCCCTGCCTTCCCACAGGGTCTCTCAGGCGCCGTAAAAGCCGCTTCAACAGTATCTCCAATACCGGCAAACTTTCCATTAGGTCGTATTGTAACAAGTAACCAGAAAACACCATCATCTGAAAGAAGTTGTGTAGCGCAATCACGTAACCAGCGGGCGTGTTCAGGTGCGTAGACTACATCTGTTGCGAAGAGCATGGTAGCTGGAATGTCGAAAGGTGCATCGCGTGAGAAATCTGCCCAGTCGAGTTGAGATGCTTGGACTGAAGGAGTGTCTTCGGGGTAGTTGATTGAGATATTAGATTGGAGGTTCTCAAGAACGGCTGGGTGATAATCTGTCGCGATGATCTTTGGGTCTTTGATACCAAGCGCAGGGATAAGTTTTCCGAGAACAAGACTAACAAGCCCGGTGCCAGCACCAAGCTCGATGATCCGGGTATGTTCCGTAGCCGGTAATTTCGTGAGGCCGAATCGCTCTGGGTTTGTACACATGAGATCTGAGAAAACGATCGACGCACCCCAACTTTGGAGTCCAACATCTTCGAAATCCGTGTCATTCGTTCCAGCAAGTCCATCATTAAGCTGTACCGAAATCTGCTTCTTCTCCTCCCCAGGAACTCTCGTCTCAAACGAAAATTCTCTTAAAAACGGCGAATTCTGATCATCCTCATCCAATGCACTGGCAAACAGTGACTCAAAAATATACGCCGCTTGATCCATCGCACGCTGACTCGCTTCCTCCGACGAAAATATCTCAAGGCTTTCAATGCGAGAGATAAAACCCGTTAACCAGCGCTCAGCGAAAGACTTTTCGTAAACATCCGCACGAATACTCGCAGGCGTATTTTCACCCTCATCGTCTTCGTTCCCAGAGGTATAACCTGAATCCACCTCGGCAAAACCATGCTTCGAATCCCCCAACTCCTTCGAAAATGGAAACGATAAAGGACAGTAAATAGCCGCCAAGTAATGCAGCGCGTTGAAGACGGCAGTTTCAGTGATTTTAGAGAGTGTGAACAAAGGCGGTAAGCTGCTCGAAGGCAGCGCAAGGGTGCTCATCTTATCGCCCGGTATCTGTAATCAGAAAGGAACGTGGGATCGTGGAGAGTGGAATCCGGGGAGAAAGAGAGTAAAAAAGAAGGAGAAAAATATTAAAGTGGGTGGCGGGCGCTATCTTGAATAGGTCTAAGCCCGGAGATGAAAATTGAAGCTATCATGAAAATTTGCTGATAGGGTCTCCACGTGGCCCACTGTTAGGCTAACGTTGGAAGGTTTTTGACATCGAGATTAGGCTTCTAATGCCTGAGGATCATGCACTAAATCTGGCATTTAGTTCGTGTTTCACAGGCTGACAATGCTGTAAAATGGCGGTATGGAGGAGGTGGGTCTGGCACCTAGCTTTCGGCGTCTGACTCCGATCACCTGGTTAAGGTTACACAGGGATAAGAGTTCATGATAATGGAGATATGACTCACGAAACGATAAATAACAATAAGAAATCTAAGGAAAACAAAATAATTATATCTGTGCTTCAATAAATATCTAATAGATTCATTCCTCAATACTATTCAGTTCCTTATTTGCGATTGGACCCGTAGGCTGCAAAGATCTGTGCTACCAGGCTGAGAATTCCAAAGGTAAATGCTGCAATTATAAACTCTGCCCTGTGCTTGTCACGCATCTTCGCTCGACCTTCCTCCTCGCCACTGGCGGAAGTCAATTGGGCTTCCAGATGTTGGTAGATGATTTGAACGCCCTGTAATCGGCCGCATAACATCTTTTATGTGGTGAAGGAGAGTTTCCATGTCATTTGGTTTACTCCTATCTGTGAAAGCACCGCTGTGAGGTACAACTTCAAGGTCCTCGTTTAGACCGTTTGAAAAGAATGCATGAACGATGCTTGTCAAACGTGATATCGAATGGAGCACTATGCGGACGACCTCAATTAACTGACGCCTATTTTGTGATGATTGATTCGGCGGCCCAGGAATGGCACCCTGCGAACATTGTACTAGAAGGATATCGACCGATTTCCTGGCTGTCACAAGAATCGTTCATTTCATTCGTCGAAAGATCAATTCCTCGCACCCCTGATCAATCATGCAAGAGATTTGAGGATATCATCGGTCAGAAATCAAAGCTAAAAGCTTGGAAGCTTAAGAAGCGCCTGGGGATCTGCTTCCTGCCAACGAATGACCTTTCATGCCATCTACTTTTCAATGAGAAGGGGAATACGCTCTATTTGTTCCATCGGGTTGCTTATTTGAAGGCACATTTGGATCATTTCAAAAACGACTCAAGTCCCCTGGATATAACCGCGATGGAAAGTCTACGCCGGTATGTTTATCTAACTTGAGGAATTGGGGGTGGATTATCATCTAACTAATAGTTACACCAGTGGAACTTTGCCACCCCAACTTCTATTTGAGACTTTGCACTCCTTGCAAGACATCCTGTTCCCTCTCACAGATCATCGATCTGAAAAGATCCTAAGAGGCTTGATTTGCAGGAACGGTTTCGACCCTGAGTGTTGCGAATACAATGGCTATAATGTCTTTCATAAAGGGGTGAGATACATGTATTGGGGAGAGAGGATTGCCAGATTGTATGAGCTTGCTAAGCGACGGCCACCGCGGAATAAACTTGAACGCTGGTTTGATCGTAGAAGTACCGAAAGTAACGCTTTCTCGATTGCGCTACTAGCTCTTTTCATCTCAATACTAGTGGGGATTGTAAGCATCTTGATCGGTGGAATCCAAGCATGGATCGCGTGGATGGCCTGGAAGTACCCTGTGGAAGCACGATCATAGACAGATATGTAACATTATATCATCTACGGAGTATATCTGGTGTGATTCTATTTCTTTCTGTGTTTGACTCCTATCACTTAGTTAAGTTTGCACAGGGATAAGAGTTTATGATAACCAAGGCATGACTCATCATCTAGATCGAGTCGGCAATTTCAATGAGAGAAACCTCAACCTCATTGATTGATTGATAGTTTGAGCTTATGTGCCCCTAGGAATCTTACTTTATTTTATGATACCTTGAATAATTTTGTACATTATGGTTGATGAAACATAGAGTGATGCGCGTGGCAGTGTATGAAATATAGTAGTAGTATGAATAAGCTGATGAATACTGATCGTTGAGAAAATGATGGAGTTAATCTTCATCTGCATCTGTTATATATCCTTCACTGTTAATTACCCACCTAATTCAGAGCTGAGAAGACAACAATCAAACGTCAATCAAACAAACATGCATGCATGCAACTTCACAAAGCTGTCATGACTCCATTCACAACTGTACTGGGCGGCTACACCACTCATATAGTGGCGGAGCACTCTCTCCGTCTATAAAGCGGAGCTAAACTGTTGGCTCGAAACCTATGTTGGCCCTACCCGGGTCATGGAAGCAAACAGACTGATCCAACTAAACAAAAGACCCTTCAACCAAGTCAGCTTCCTCACAGGTGAAGTATGTTGGCCGCCAGACTTGGCACGCGGCCTGCAAGAAACGACTTGTAATATTATAAACCAAGGAAATAGCGACACCCAAACACATTCTGATAATTCAATCAGGTCATCTACTTTGATGATTTGCTGTGCATAGTTGTTGGACTGGTGGTACTTTTGTCTGTTTGCTATGTCTTGCATATTTGAAGGATGACACTTGCTAAATACTTTCAGCTACAGGTCTCATCCAGGCCACGAACCATTATTAAAGCTTAGCTTTAGATTTGGCATAGCACCTCAAGTTATGAGTGTGTTCTTTCCCGGTGAGGCTTGGGTAGACATTAGTATTAAATACTATTTACTGAATTTTGCACATGCCATATTCAATAAGCTCCGTTGATATGAGGGCGGAAGAGAGATAGTTGTAAAAGCAGGTGCATGTTCAAGCCAAAAAGTATAGCTCAATACAATTACTATGGAAGAATCAATTCCCAATTCTCCGATATCTATTTCAGGATAACCTCCGGCTGAGGATCATCATGATCCCAGGGAAACCCATTCTTTCACAAAAGCTCATCCCTCGACCTATCCGTCGACATGACCACCACGCATGAGTACTCGCTGGCATTCATGCTAATGAGTTTATAAAGGCCTCGAGCATTGTGCTTGGTCACCTGTAAAACGGCATGGTGGACATCGTCATTGGTGCCAGTGCTCAAGATATGGAAATCAGATTAAGCATTCATGTTGATGAAGATGACTTTGACTTTGGGTACGTCGATGTAGCTCTGCTTTTGGTCTGAGCCTGGAGTGGGCCATGTAGAAGGGTTCTTTGAGGGGTCGATTGTGTAGTTAACTTGGATCCTTTCTGACATTCTGGGGGCAAGATGAAAAGATTTGAGGAATATGGGCTGCAGAGATGGGCAAGATATGAAAGCAAGATGTTTTGAAGGACTTGTCATTTATATATCCGCCCGTGAATGCATCCAGCCTAATTCTATTTAAGAAGGTGCTTAAAGTGACGTCAAGTCCCATGCACTCATGAACTAACATGTATATTCTCAATTTGTGCCTCAGTCGACAAACCCCTCAACTCCGCGACAATTACTCCCGCAATGCCACGGCCAACAAGCAGAACAATCCGGGTTCGGTTCATCTTCCCCCTTGTGCTCCTTGCAGTTAGGCACAGTGGCTTTCACATACTCATGAAGGTAATGGTCTGCTCCCTCCTCTTTACCAACTTTGCAATTACAGCGCTCGACAGCATCATCTCCAGCATTCTCCTTGTATCGTGCCATTGCTTCGTCATCGTTGACGTGAGCAAAAGCAAAAACGAGTTTCAGGGAGTCTCCATCGTAGTCATTGTGAAGGATGGTGTTGTCGAAGAGTTTGTTTATGACGCAGAATGTGTGGCCTTTATCGTGGAGTTGTTCTAGCTCGGCTTTGGCTTCATCGCCTGCTCGTACTTGGGGATGTCTTTCGAGGAATTCCTCGATATTCTTGGAGGGTGTTTTTGCCTGGCTGGCCATGACTCTAAAACGCGGGTGCGGATGATTGATAAGCCGTGAATCACCAAGTCTTGTTTATGATGAAACCATTTGATATTGGATGGAGGTGATGTTTAAATATTCGTTCAATCACGCGAGGCGCACTGACTCACTGGCTGATTATACGCGCGGCCGAGTCACATGACGGACATTTGGGGCTTATCCCCTTCTGATATACAACCAGAGGCGCCAAAAAGCATTGCCGCGTTCACGTTCATTCAGCCACGCACCGAGACAGATTGTGCATAACTTCACGGTAGTTTCTATGGACATTCAGATAGGAATTTTTTACTTACATGATGTTCAATTCTCAAGGGAGCACGGAGGAAGATGTTTTAGTATGTTATTTAGCTACCAGCAACTAATACATCAATGCTAACGTTAACCAGAGCCATACTCTAAAGCCGTCAGCCTGATCTACCGCAGCCTGTACAAAACTTCAACGGTCTCCAACACTAGCCATACACAACCAAGACCTCCACAATTTTGAGACAAATCTTCCATTCTCAAATACACTCAAACCAAGTCTGAATAACAGGCGACACACCAGGAAGCGCAAACCCATCCGTATCCATGAACGTCTTGTCCTCCCCCCCATAAACCCTCCAAGCAAGAACCTCAAGCCCCTGCCCCTTCGCCATTGAAAAGTCAGGAACAGGATACCCGAAGCCAGGAAACTCCGCCAAGCTCGGTCCAGTTCGCGTAGTAGTGTTGTTAGTGATCTCTCCGCCGAAACGCTCAGGCATCTTCTTCATTTCCTCGGTAGTGATGCACACGACTTGAATATCGCCGGTGGTCTTGAGGTACGAATCAAAGATGGTCCAGGTGTCGAGGTCGGGGTGGTGTTTCATGATGCGGAGGGTGAGGTTTTCGTTGGATAATGTTGCGGCGGCACCGATGGCCCAGCGGAGAAAGGAGCGGAGATAGATGGGGTTTTGCTTCTTGATGGATGAAGTGGCTAATCGGACTGAAGAAGCGGGAGGATGGGTTGTGGAGCCAGAAGGTCCAGAGGCCTTTTGGTCCTCGTCGATCTTGAGAAGAGGATGAGGCATGATGATTATGCGAGAAAGGTTTGTTGGTTCTTTTCGTTTCTGATCAATAGTGAGTAGACCAAGAGCCAGGTTCTGTTGGTGATGCCAAGGTTGAGTTAGACAGAAACCCTAGAAATAAGCGTATGCTTCTATAGGAGTAAAGACTGGAGTGAATGACGAGGCCTGAGTGTTCATCATTAAAATTTGGAACACTGCGAGACAGTATTCTGCCACTGTTATCTGTTCATGTCTGTGACTATGAACATGTTTTTCCAAAAGCAAATAACGTCCCTGCCACTGAAAAGAACAGGTAAGGGCACTACTAGCCGACAGCCAAACCGCCCCAGCCACCTATGAACAATTCACCCAATCCTTCACTCTTATCTCATCGCCAACTTCACCTCCACAGATCCAATATACCTATCACACCACCTCCCAACTCTCTCAAGCATATCAAGCCAAAACCGCTGCTGCTCAATCCCATGTCCCTCACCAGGATACTTGACAAACTCACACGGCAAGCCATGATGTCTCAACGCCCTTCGAAACCCTTCAGACTGTGAAAACGGACATCTCTCATCCTTATCACCATGAAGGATCAACATTGGTGGAATTACCATTTCACCAGTTTCAAGAGTATGCTTTACTGCACTTGCGACTTCCCAGAGGGCACTGCCTTGCCGATTCCGAGTGTCGTCGCGGTTGAGAGTCCAGATTGTATCGCCGCCGGCTAATTCTATTTCGTAGGTTGAACCGAGGTCAGCTGTGAGGGCGAGACTTTCAATATCGCATACTCCTGCACCGGCGATAGCTGCGTTGAAGCACCATCCAAGGCCATGAAGACCATTGCGTACACTGCACAGGTACGTCAAAAGACCACCTTGACTCCAACCCCCAACGATAAGCTTCTTTGGATCTGCGAACCCCTTCTTGATAGCGTTATCGGTGATAGTCACAACATCAGCGTAATCGTATTTCCCCTGTCCGCCAATAGTATATGAAGCAAACTTTTCTCCACGACCACTTGAACCGCGGTATTGAGGAAGGAGAACGCCATGGCCTTTTGCCAGGATGTATGGAGCCCAGTTGAAGCAGGTCGTATCGAAACTATCTGTGTCGCGAGACGTAGGACCACCATGTATGAGGACGAATGTTGGGAGGGGCTCGATAGGCGTTTTGTTAGAGTTAGCTTTGGATGCTGGGGTGAGGTACAGGCCGTCGAGTTCGACTTCATTATCGGCGGATTGACAGGTAAGGACTGTACAGGAACCGAAGAGTCTTTTTCGGAGATGTTGGCCGTGGTTGGAGATCCTGGTCTTGCCTTTTCCTGGTTGGATGATGAAGATGTCATAAGGTGTACCGACATCTGATAAGCTTGCTGCAAGAGTTGAGGTACCAGTCTCGCGGTTGATGAAGATATCATAAACCCACAACTCTTTGTTTTCATCGAAGAGGTCATCTCCTCCAAGCTCAGTGACAACATCAACAAGCCTGACATTCCGCTTCACAAGAAGCTTGCCACCCGCAACAAGAAGATCCCCTGCGTCGTCATCAACACCATATGCGACGCTCACAAACTCCTGAGTATCAGAGTTGGGATCCGTCTTGTAAACAGCTCTTCCGCCAGCATCTTTATCGGGCGGTACTCCAGTGATGAAGTATATCTGCCCATCAGGTGCCCAGGTCAGATCATAGGGTTCGTTCATGATTTTGCAAAGATTCTTGACCTCTCCAGTCTCAATATTGACCGTAGAAATACTCGTGCCAGTGAGAAAGGGTTCTTCGATATGAGGGTCCTCAGTGCTGAGGAAAGCGAGGGATTTGCCATCAGGACTCCAAGCGATTTCTCCAATATGCTTATCATCTCCCACGAGGACCTTGGTTTCTTGATATTCCACATCGACAAGGCGTAGGCGAGCGTACTCCCATTTCTCGCCCCAAACTTCAGGATCAGACTCGTCTTTCTCGTCTTTCTCTTTTTGCCCCTCACTCTTCTCATCAGGCGAGACATACGCGATAGTCTTACCATCAGGCGAAAACAAAAACGTCTCAATACTTTCTTGATTCTCGGTATCAGTTATAGGCATAGCATCGCCACCATCCAATCTCAACATCCAAATCGCCGAGCTTTCACCAACCTTCGCACGGTCTGACAGGAAAGCAATTCTGTTCCCATCAGGATGCCATTTTGGTTGAGTGTCGTTGAAAAAATCAGACGTCAGCTGTCGAGATGAGTTTGATTCGGTGGTTGATGCGAGCCAGAGTGTTGAGAGCGCATTTTTGCCTTTACGGTGCTCGCCGATGAGACTAGTGGAGTAGACGATCTTTTGACCGTTGGGAGAAAATTTTATATTCTTGGGGACTTGAAGATCGCAGAGGGTTCGAGCGAGGGCTTTGTCGAAGCCTGGAGTGATGGATTGGGCCATGATGAGAGGGGAAGTGCTGGGCTGTGAGGCGAGGGGTCGTTGTGTTCTCGAGGCGCTGAAATTTGCAGGCGCTGTGTTCTTGTTTGTGAGAACAAAAGGTTCACAAATTGGTGGCTCTATATAGTTGATGTTCAATCTCAGACTCCGCGTTCAATTGAGATTGGGCCCCTCGGCATTACATCATTAATTGTGTCTAATTGGTTTCTTTTCTGCTTTAAGATGCAGTCAGAAATATTGTTGACTCACTGATCGGCTCACTAACGAGTAAGCTTAGGCCTTTACTTTAATCCGATTGGACGGGGCGTACAATAACGCGATCCACAGTGGCTCCTCTACCGAGCTCAACGGCTAAAACTCACTGCGATGAACAGATCAAGTACGAATTCGTCTAAAGTCAGCTTTATAAACACGGCATGTGAGTCACTGTCTTGGTTCATTTCTACTACATTCAAGGGATTCATTTTCTCGCCCTGTTAGCCTAATTCGCCAAGATAGTGGGACGAATCATTGTCTGCAAACATGCAGTGCCATATGTCTCCAGTGTAGTGCATATGGGATCATGTTCTACAATGTGATGTGCTAGTCACGGATATTAACAGTCTTTGAAGCTAGAAAATAGGCAGAAGCCAAGCTTGATACACAGAATATTCCGTTAACACTCTTAAATTGGACGTTGTGTTACTTCAAATGCCATATTTTAAGCTCAGGTCCGTGTTAGTTGCTAATTGGCCGTGGAATATATGTCGCATATTGGGCGGCACAGCATAGCCTCGTTGTTTCTAAAGGAGGCCTCATTGAAAGACGACCAGGCTCTACGATCAGGCTGCCAATGCAACCCGGTTCTTTATTGTTTTCATCTTGATACAACAAAATGGAAAAAGTCTGGTTCAAGCTTCGTCAAACCGATTATCCCCCTCCTCCAGAAGATACCATTCTTAGTGGCGATGGCGACGACTCAGTTGCACCTATTTGTCTAGGTCATTTCATCTCCGACCTTAAAAATCTGGACTTTCCTCTCAACTCGCACTCAATTTTGCCCTTTCCCCCTCGCATGCGCGTCTTTTACAGCACTACTCTCAACTTCACTTGGGATGACACCAGATTGAAGTCGCCAGGCACTAATCTCGCCGCTGGAGCGCCCGTACTCGCAGCTGCAGGTGTTACAGCCAAAGCTAGCATACAGTTCGCGTTTATGCGGACCATTGAGAATCATGAAGCGTATGAGCGGCTTGATACGTATATCGTGCAACCTACTAAGGACCATATCAAGAACTGTCTGGCGCAAGAGGGACTCAAAGCTCACGTCAAGGGCAAAGTAGCTTGGTCGATGTTCATGATTACGGGTATCAAAGTCGCTCGTGCGGGGAAGAGAGGGGTACAGGAAGAGAAGAATTTGGCAGCTGACATCGGTCCAGAACTGTAAGTCTCACGTTACAAGCTTCAGATTTTGCCGTCATGAGATATAGGGCGATACTAACGACCGAAAGGGATCTTCCGCTAGTCGCGACAATGAGAGCTACCGCAACTATCCAGCGCATCGGTTCACAGAAGACTTCTGGGGAGCACCCTGGGGATTTCATCTGGGCCATTCGAGTTGCAAAAATCAACAAAGGCTTCTTGATGAAGGACTGGACAATTGATCCGCATTTTCACAAAGCTACATGGGACGTTGAACATGAGATTGAAGTGGATGTCGAGACCGTCTTGCGGGGAGAAGGGCTTGATGGCTTCCAAATTGTGGAGGATCAAGAGCTTGATGAGGCTGTTGTGTTTGATGAGGATTTCGTCAATTAGTCTTGTTGATACTGAAATATTCCCATCGAGTCTTGTTAAAAACTATTCCTCTAATTGGCTCTCTCCATAGCTTGAGACAGGACTTCTCTGACACGCTGTCTATCCGCCTCTCGATTTACTCCATGTCTCAATGGCAACAACTCTATCGGTGAGACGTATCTAAGATTTCCAGCTGGCTTTGAAATAGCACTAAAGATTGACAGCATACCTGGTAGCTTGCCTACATCCTGTGCCCTGAAGATTGACGACTTGTTGTCCCTTTGACGAGAGAAGTCTACAATTCGAGCGGCAAGCCCTGCTGCTACAGCCGTGGCCACTATTGCTGGTCAGTAAGTTCCAGTAGTTGCCAACTCAAAAAGGTTCTCACTTGACGTTCCATTCATACGCTCATTTCTCATCTGATCCGGGTGCTGGAATCCCTCACCCAGAATAGCAAAGTTCGGTGTATCTGCGCGAGGCTCCGGATTAAAGCTTGAGCTCTGGTTGCCCGTGTTTGTAGAGTAGATGCACATGGTGCTGAGGTTATGTCGAGCTGGAAAGGCCACAGAGCTCGTATTTTGCCAGTTAGATGCTGCAGCTACCACGAGCACACCCGAAGCTCTGGCTTTTGTCACAGCATCATCGAGATCCTTGGAGTAGTGACGGAAACCGGCTGAAATGCTGATGATATCGACGGAGCGAGGTGGCTCAATGGCCCAGTGGATAGCCTGATAATAATAAGAATTAGTCTAACTCATGGGTGAGCGCATGATGGGAAACAAACGCTGGCCATTCGAAGAGGCCCTTCAATCTCATCGGCATGGTCCCGTTCGAAGACCCGTGCGATATACAGCCGTGCCTCCTCATAGATGCCTTGGATAATTCCAGCACTGCAGGTACCATGCCATGAGTCGTTGCTAACCAGACCAGTAAAGTCTTTGTCCTCAAATTGATACCGCCTCCTCTCTCTGTCATGCAGGCCTGAGTCAATAATGGCGATCTTGACCCTATCGTAAGGATCCTTAATATCTCCCCGCATGACGTTTACCAAGTCGTCCACTTCATCAAGCCAATCGTCTGCTGTGCGTTCGTGTTCGCTTCCCAATTGTTGTAAGTCACCAATGAATAATTTCTTTTTCAGGGTGATATTTACCTCTTGATGAACGTGGCTCTTAGCCTTCGATATTTTACCTCTCTTCGAGTAAGCTCCCTCCAGTTCGTCTGAGAGACAATCGGCCTGCCGTTGAGGTCATAATCACTGATCCAGATATCAGCATGCTCCAGCTGATTCACCAGGCCTCCTTCGGCAACTTCCAACCCATTCCTTTTGACTGTTTTTAGTCAGTTACATAGATATCAAGTCTACATTGAAGAGAGTCATACAATCGAGGCAAATGGTATCTGTGTATCCTCCTAGTGATATGATTGCACGATATCCCCGCCGCGAAGACGCATCTGCTTTAGATGATATAGCAGTGGAATTTACTTCCGTTGTTGAACCATCTCGGGTTGTAATTGGAAATTCCCTTTGAACGTTAGCTCAAATAGGTAGGTTTCTTGAAACGTTCCCAAGGGACGGGAGCTTACCAAGAACGAATTGCTTCGCCCTCAAAAGGCCCTTGCACAAACATCCACCGTAGTCTGTCTTGACAAGCTCTCAAATATGAACTGAATATCTGGGCATCTAATATCCAGAAGGCAATTAGTGTCCCAGAAAAAAACCCCGAGATACATGGCGGAAAGGCTTACATTCACGAAGGTCAAAGTTGAAGTGCACGTTACAAACATTCCCGTCCCGGCCCTCGGCCACGGCTGGAATTACCATTGCATTTTGGAGACTGACTACAAGTCTTCCAAGCGGGTTGGTCTCCTGCAATATCTGTGTGTATTCAGTAACTATGATGTATTAGTGTTAGCCAAGACTCTCAATGTGTTACTGTTTATTTTGTAATTTTCCTCACATCGCACTTCATAGATTCCTTCATCTAAGCCAGACATCCGTAGGTTAATGCGAAAGAAGGATTGACAATAGAAGTTGTTTAGGATCCTCGCACCCATATCATCATCGTCAGTAGGCGGTCGGACTACGCAATTGTGTGCCAGTCCGATAATTAGCGGCTTTAGGGACAATGTCAGACCTCCCGCTAACTCGCAAGTTACGCGGACTCTTTTGGTTGACGGAAATCCCCAGTCGCTATGATGCATCAGCATTGGTGAATCCGGTCACTTAAAACCAGCCCAGCCCCCTGGATTATGAAAATGACTTACTTCTGTATTGTGCGTATCATTCTAGCCTTGACTTTCTCACTAGTTTCAAGAGTCCCTTGAGTTTCTGAAGACTCTACTTCGTTTTTCAGAAAAATGATAGCAATCTTCGCCGAAAGGACTTCGATCTCTTTGATGTCTGGGTAGAATCAGTTACAGACGCCGCGGTTTGGGATGCAGGGTGCCATACGCAATGGTAACACCCTTGAAATTCTAATAACGACAAACTCCGATGTGCTTGGCTTCCGTACCATCATACACCACTTTCGTGGCCCGTCACAGCCAATTTCTTCTAACAAAAAACTCGAACGAGGTATGACTATGAGGTTATATTGAAATTGTCAGTTTCCATGTTTGGGCAACATCTCCTCAAATCAGGGCTCGTGTTTACCTACGTTCGTAGCTCAAGTTAGGTTCATGCGGCGCGCCAGTGCAGAGGCAACGGCATCTAAACACATTTTGCCATCCTATTGTGGAGTCGTGGGGGTGAGCTTTTGAACAGATAACTCTATTCGCGTGGGTGGTTCCTGAAGGGGCTTTTCTCTGTATTGGAATCTCGCTTAAAGTGAAAGTTGTTAGAGAGCTAACGTCAGGCGACACGGCCGAAAAGATCTCATCTGAAGCATGGAGAACCTTCCGCGTCAATTCTTCCAAGCTGTTTTTCATATCTTCAATTTCCATGCTGTGTAATCGGATTGTATCCGTACTTGAATGTGTCAGTTTGTGAAGTGGACGGAGGAGTATTTGCCCAGAGATGACAGTATATGGCAGGCAGGCTGACAATCCAAAAAATTGTTTATGAGGCTCTGTCCAGTGGTCACATTAGGCATCAATAAGTATCTAGTGGCGCAGCCCATTCTCGGGTCTTTCACCCGAGCCTTGTTTCAAATGGTACATGAGACTTGATAAGGAAATATGTACCTTTATATAATGCTAACTAGAATCTTGACACTCACCGCATGTCCGACAAAAGTACATGCAACCAAAAATCCAGCGTTTCCATTGGGTGTCCCCTCCGTCGATCAGAGGGTTCGACACCCCCTCATTATGCATCCTGCATGCGATGCGCAGGTCACTCACACCAACGCAGTGCTCTGTCAACTGCCTTCCATATCCGTCACACTTGGCTCTGAGGCAAAAAGATAAAGATATATCTCTTCATCTACTTCAAGTTGATGCAGTACTACCCGGTGCATCTTTCTCGATTCCAGACTTGACTCCCTCTCGGCGAGGATTTGCTGAGGACTTCTCTCTTTTTCCTGAGGAGTTATCTGCAAGCCACATACTTCATGGCTCGTCTCACTTGCAGCCTACAACTGCGGCTGAGCTTTTCTGAGGCAGGGGGGTTGAAAAGTGATTATGCGCGCATGCTCGGCGGTGATATTCTGAATGACCATTGCAGTCGTATTGAAATAAAAGCCCAACCGACTGAAACATTTCTTCCTTCTGAATTATAACCTCAACCCCAGTTGCAATTTCACCACCTAACATTAAGCAAACGATCAGGCCCAAGGAAATATGACTAGCCGCCATGTCTCAGTGAAGCGCATACAGTCCGGTGTGCTATTCTCAGCCCCGGGCGGTATGCTCTCTGTGCCAGAAGGAGGTTGGGGTGAAGATATACCATTCAATCGAACGAAAAAGCCCAACAACACAACAAAACGCGGCATCGATCTCTTTCCTAAGTACTACGTAGCAACAGTGGCGCCTAAGAAAGCGACATCCGAGGAGCTAAACGATGACCATGTTTCATTCACTCTAGACAAAGGTTATCAAGAGTACAAAACCTTCTCCCCGCCACCACCGACCGAACTTCCCGAAAGATCTACAGATCAAGATGTACCCGAGACAACACTATGCCTACCGGTGCTCAATGTGTCTGTGGCAGCCACTGTCGACGGGACGGTCGCTCACATTGAGCTGGTGCAAAAGTTTCACAATCCATCCGACGGGATAATCGCCGCAGCGAAGCATGTGTTCCCTCTATACGATGGCGCTGTGATCACATCGTTTGAATGCACGATCGGTGATGAGCGCCGTGTCAGAGGAGTTGTCAAGCCCAGAGCCCTGGCTCGTCAAGAATACGAGGAAGCGGTCCGGGATCGAGCCAAAGCCCCTGCCCTTTTGGAAGAGCATACACCTGAGATTTTCGAGACGTCGCTTGGAAACATCCCTGCCAACACAACAGTGGAGATCAAAATCATGTATGTACAAGAGCTCAAGGTCGTCATGATGGAGAGAGATGCCACTGAGGGTATAGCTCTTACCATCCCGACGTCTATTGCCCCGCGATACAGCAAGTCGCCGATCCCATGGGGACCAGTAGAAGGAATAGCTGAGGAGAAGCTTGATATTTGGGTCAAGGTCATTGATAATGGGAAAGTCAACCATGAAGGCTGTGACGGGGAGTTTGGCCATCTTGTCCAATATGAGGGTTCCAAACCTGTCGAATATTCACATCCATCCGCAAGGGATGCGACAGGAGCCCACAGAAAGTATTACGTCTGGCATCATGAGTCCCACTCACCTGTTCTAAGAAAGGACTTTGTGTTTGTCATCCAAATGAAAGAAGGTCAACATATCAAGTCTCGAGCTGTTGCTTGTCCGGCAGATGACAGGGGTCTTGGTGCCATGATGGTAAACATTAGACCAAACGATCTGTTTCGGAATGCCATTATTCCAAAGTCGTTCACAGGAGAGATTTTGTTTCTTCTCGACAGATCCGGATCTATGAGCTACGGGAAGATTGATGTGATGCGCGAAGCAATGCTCCTGGCTCTTTCTGGAATTCCGTCCACGTGTATCTTCAACATCGTCTCCTGGGGAACAGCAACTGTTGGTCTGTGGGGAAATTCTAAGCCTCACTCTGAAGGTAACATCAGAGAATCTAAGGATTATGTCTCACATATCGAGGCCGATATGGGCGGCACCGACCTGCTTCGAGCTTTGGAAGCAGTAGTTAAGCGTCGGGTGCAAGAACGGGGATCAACACAGATCATCATCCTAACAGATGGTGAATTGGAGCCCGAAGAGTCCATCCAGTTTATCTGGAAGAAACGTCAGCTACTGGGAGACAGCATTCGTTTCTTTGCCCTAGGCATCGGAGACAAAGTCTCTCACCGTCTAGTCGAAAGCATCGCGGAATGTGGCGGTGGCTTCGGCGATGTTGTTCATACTACGAAGACTCCGCGATGGCACGATCGATTAAATCGATTGGTCAAATCAGCTCTTGAGCCAAACAGCTGGAGTTGTGATATCGATCTAGGCAGTGAGTTCGAAAGACAAAGCTTGGCCAATTACTGGCTGGGGCAGAATGATGTTTTATCCAGTGGAAAGATTCCTTACTTCCAAGCTCCTTTTCCCACACCGCCTCTCCATCCTTTCAGTTTCAACTCCATCTGCTTTTTGATCAACCTCCGTCATGGTGGAGAACTGCCTAAGACTGTTACTATAACCACGACAACGCCCGGCGCAAAGACCAAGTCTTATGAATTACCGATTGAGATAGCACCCGGCGATGACGGAACGATTCATCGTCTAGCTGCTAAATCTGTTCTACTTGATCTAGAGGCTGAGGTCAAGCGTGGGTCAACCGAAACGCTGTTCACGAAAGAGAATGCAGAGAAAATTGGCACGATGTACTCCATCACTAGCAATTGGACAAGCTTCGTCGCTATATCAGAGAACGAGCCTACCGAGACCGAGGAAGAGCAAAAAATGAACCACTACACAGCACTCTTTGACCGGATAGACATGGATCAGCTGCTCGATAGCGTTGATATTGATGAAAGTCCTTCGCCACCCGGGTCATGGGGTCAACATCCGTGGTTATGCAAATCTGCGGATCCAGAACCAGCGTCTGAATCAACGTCCCCAATGCCATCACAGTCCAAGTTCAGAGGCTATGGTTCGCAGTCGTACCCCAGAGGACATCAGTCTCCGCACATAAACTCTCTCCCTGGTGATTGGGCAGCTCGATTCTCCATCTGTTCCGTCAAATGGCGAGAATGTGAGGCAGCCAACCGTGAGGCTGGTGATGCTCCTCCTCCTCGAGCACCCCATGCTGAGAAGTCTGATTCCAACGACCGACCTTCTGCTGGTGGTCCTCCTAGACTTAACCTGGCTGGCAGCAAGCCCAGCTGGCGAGAGCGTAAGTTTGCCAAGCAAGCTGCTAGTGGCGGAGCTAATGCGGGATCTTTTGATCTTGGGTATAAGCCCAGTGAGCCTCCGACTCAGGAGAACGTCAACGATGACGTTGATGGCACTCCACAACTTCAAAAAAATCGGCCGCACATTGCTCATGGTGGTGGTTATGTCCCTCAACCCTCTGAGATTTCCTATTCGGGAAAGACACTACTTGCAGGGGATTGGTGCCTGAGGGTAGATAGTAGCAATGGCTCAGGTAGACAGGCTCAACGATCCTCCTCACCCACACAATTTAGTGCCGACAAACAACGCCCAGCCCGCAAATATTTTGGTCGAATACTAGACCCTCAGTGGGCATCCGCCTTGCGAAAGTTCAGAGGCCATGGCAGTTCGGACACAGGCCGTGTTGGGCCTGTACCTGCGGTCAATCAAAGCACCTCGCCACAGAGACCTTCTAGTGCTGATGACCGGGTCTCCGTGTCTACTGATACACCATTACAAACCCAGATGGGACATCTCGATTCTAAATCTATTCCTAGATCAAATATTATCGAAAAAACTTCAATAGGATGCCGAATCGATGCTGCCGGGAATCCTTACACTTCTGACGTAGTTCCCATACTTCAAGCCAAGATATCTCATCATGGCATTTCCGTTCAAACCCCTTTGGAACGCCCACGCTTACCATCGATTATTCGGCAAGACTGCGTTGTTAAAAGACCTCCCGAAGTTCCTTCTGGAACTGGTATTAATGAGAGCCCTGACATAGAATCTCGCACTCGCAGTCGCGAGCATGGAAGCCAGAGCAGTTTAAGGTCTGCATCATATGAACCTGCTACGCATAACCCTCTCAACTGGCATGTAGCGATGGAATGTCAAGACGGCAGTGGTCTCTTTAAACTTCCAGAGCAGACAAGAGAAAAGCTCCACCTACACTTCTGTTCCGATACTGCTACAAAACTCAGTCCAAAGATTTCCGAACTTCTTAGCAACTCATCAATCCTGGTGCAAGAGAGGGACGAAGCATGTGACCGCTTGCTTGATACACTGATGATGGTCGAGTGCTACAAAACGCACTTGGCCAATGAGGAGGATATATGGAACTTGATCATGGAGAAAGCATTCGATGCAGTGATAGACACCCTGGGACTTGCAAACGAGGAAAATGAATTGGAAGGATTCGAGAATCTCTTGAGAGCGTCGATGATGCATGCGCACTACATGGCTGCAACTGGGGTAAGGGATGCAGAGCAGGGTGGAGGGTCTGCGGACATTACAAGGTGCCCGGCCTGCGATATGGTGTGGCGAACAACGAGGCAATTGTTTTGTCCTTTTGATCATGAGGCTGAGGCGGATATTGACGAGTTTCAGAAATGGGATGAGTTTTGGAGGCACCAGGTACAAAAAGGACACGTCGTTTGTCCACGGGAAGCTATATAGCATTAGACAATCAGACGAAATCACAGACGAACTTCATTATGAAGCCTGCATAGAGGATAAAGCCAAGTCTCATTCTTTACACATCCTATGCTTTGCCTAAACATTAGACAAATGTCAATATTGTAAGCAATGCATCTTAACCATTGAAGGTCAGCTACTACACAGGGCATAATGCACGGTTCCTACCGTTATCAAATATTTCCATTTCACGTAGCGGTTATTTCTATCGCTGTAGTATTTATATCTCCCAAAGAACAACCTGGCTGTTTTGTTTGACAGATAATTTTTATGCCAAAGGTTGCCTACCCTAAGGCATTAATCTTAAAGCCATACATAAGAGTTCTAAACTACATACGATATTTTTTCAATGCTTGCTATTTTTATTTAATCTTATTCCATATTGATATACCAATTTTGATAAAGTTGGTTTGGGGTTTTACTTGCTTTATGAACTGAGTTTGGAAGATAGTGACTGCAACACGTCGTGGCTCACGAATGATGGTAAATGAATCTCAAGTGAAATTCGCTTTATGAGCCATTCTCAGGTTATTTAAATTATATTCTGCCGACGAAAGGCATCTATATGAAATCAGGAATTAGACTCCCGAAGACTCCGACTACAGTGCCATCGTGGGTAGAGATGTTAATATCATTTGTCTAGTGCATGATAATTATGCGGAATAAACTCCAGCTTAACAAAGCGGCTCATAATTTCTACGCCCGCTCGGGCCGTCCGAGTCTCCACATTTCCAACTGCCGATCTCTTGCGGAGATATCCACAGCAATCAATGATCGACATCAAGGAACCAGGGCAGCCAAGTCCCCGCTACGTCAATTGCCGTGCCTTTTTTCTCCATTTCGTTTCTCAATTCTCCCTTTTCTTTCTTAATTAATCTATAGTAAACTTCGCTTGCCCTCTTATAAGACGGCCGAGTCGAATTAACTCTCCTTCAACATATCTGGATTCGAGCATTTGTCCTACAGTCTTCGTCTTGCACGATGGACCCCGACAAGACCAGCACAGAAAACAGCAGGGGCTCTGGTGAGCAGCCTCTTCTCGTAACACGCGATGTCGACCGCCGCATCAGACGCGCAGTGAGTCAAACCCTTACCCATCACAAAGCCACTAACTCAAGCAGCATTTCTAGTTTGACCGTCGCGTTATGCCTGTTGTCTGCTGTCTCTACGTCCTTTCGTACCTCGATCGCGGAAATATCGGTAATGCCAAGACCGCCGGTGCACAAGATGCCCTAGGGCTGAGCTCTGATGACTGGTCGTGGGTTCTCAATTCGTTTTATATCGCGTATATCTGTTTTGAGTGGACGACTATGTTGTGGAAGATATTTCCGGCTCATATTTATGTCTCGATTCTTTGCGTTTGGTGAGTCTCGTCGTCGAAAGCTATCTAGAAGCTCTTTTACTCACAGCCACGCAGCTGGGGGACTGCTGCTATGTGCTCCGGTGCAGTCCACAACATGACTCAATTGATAGTCACACGCATTTTTCTGGGTATTTTTGAAGCGACGTTTGGCGCTGGTGCTCCGTTCTTCTTATCTTGTCTATACAAAAGAAGAGAGCTCGGTCTTCGTATGTCTATTTTGCTCGGCATGTCACCTCTTGCGAATACGTTCGCATCAAGCTTGGCATATGGAATTACTCATATCAAAGGTTCTTTGGCACCATGGAGGTTATTATTCATCATTGGTATGTATATCCTTGCATTATCTGACAATACTGACTCGTATCAGAGGGTGCACCAACCATTGCTTTTGCTCCCGTCGTCTACTTCTTCCTGATCGACTCACCTGCAACAGCCAAATTCTTAACAGAAGAAGAAAGATATCTCGCTGTGCAGCGCCTGCAAGGACAAGATACATCCAAGAAAGCCGTCAGCTGGAGGGAAATCATTGCTGGTATCATCGACTATAAGAACTACGTCCACGCCATCATTCATTTCTGCTGCAACTTCTCTTTCGCCGCTCTATCGAACTTTCTCCCAACTATTGTTAATGCTATGGGTTATAGCTCTATTAATGCACAGGGACTCACAGCTCCGGCATATTTTGCTGCTTTTCTGCTCTGCATTGCAACTGCTTTTATTTCGGATAGGACCGGCCATCGTGGGTTCATTGTTGCAGGCTTTGCAGCCATGGCTACTGTTGGCTATGGCCTTCTTGCTGGGATACAAGATCTCCATCCCCCGGGTCCTAGATACGCTGGTGTATGGCTTGCAGCTTGTGGAATATTCCCCGCTCTCTGTCTAAACATCACCTGGTTGTTAAACAACCAGGGTCGCGATTCGAAGAAGGGAGCAGGTCTTGCTGTTACACTGATAATCGGCCAATGCTCGTCTCTTATCAGCAGCTACGTATTCCCCAAGAAAGACGCGTAAGTTACTCACTGCCAGTGATTTTGAATGATAACTAATATCGTGATAGACCATTCTTCGTTACCGGCTGTGCAATTGGCTGTGGAATGAGCGGAGCTATTGTTATTCTTGCGTTATTCATGCATTTCGCCTTGGAACGAGAGAATAAGCGTAATGAGAAGCTCTATGGACCTCTAGACAATGATCTCGAGATTGACGTTTCAGAGGATGGGGAGCAGGGCAAGAACTTCCGATATCTGACTTGAGGGTACATAGCGCAGTCAAACCCTGCCAAAGTCTGGCGGTTTGGTTTTCAACCTGCCCCCATGTCAGCATTAGGCTGCAAGGCAGATTGGCGGGCAAATCAGTGGCGCCCAACCAGCTGATCCAGATGCTTCCAGTATCAACAAATACTTTCTAGAAAATCCCTTTCTAATTTAATCATTTTATAATTATTGCCAAAGTTATACATTCAATTGCGGAAGACAAGTCATTTTGCAATGATGACAAAAAATACAAGAGACACGGAATCGGTCAGTGACCAGAGCAGATCGCTCCCTGGGCGTGATATCTTCAAAACGCCTGAGAATCAGGCGATTTACTCAGCAAATATCTATAAGAGCCTCGATATGAGTAAGCGAGAAATCAGACTTATCGAACTTTCCACACAAACTGGCGGTGGAATAATCGAATGTCAGTTACTACCTGCAACATTGCTGAACGACTCTAGAAATCGGTATCTTGCTTTGTCATATTGTGCAGGAGACCCGACAGACACTCAGTATATCTTGATGAATGGAGTGAGGTGTAATGTATTTGCGAATCTGCATCATGCCTTGGTACTCGCCCGTCGTTATTGGATTCGATCTTCTAGACAAGGCCCGCTTCTCCTCTGGGTTGACCAGCTATGTATCAATCAGCATGACTTAAAAGAGAGGTCGCATCAAGTTGGCTTTATGAGGGATGTCTACCAGTACGCGGAACGTACGCTCGCATGCTTATCGACGTCAAAGACTAGTGGGAGAGGAATGAAATGGTTCATCGACTTGTGCGACGCCGTCCCATCTCAAGAAGACGATGAACCATTCCAATACGAGACAGAGGAGGAGTCTGAGGCCGAGGAAGAAACTCCATCACAAACCAACAAACTAAAAAGAAAGGAAATGGTTCTTAATGACGACAACTCCGAGAAGGCTGAGGGTGACAAACTTCGGTCGTTTCGCATAAACGATTATCTGTGGGACAACAGGCATAGCGAGAAGTTTGTCAACGGCTGGATCGCATTTTACGATGTTCTCAGTAGCCCATGGTGGAACCGAGCCTGGATCTGTCAAGAATTCCTAGTATCTGATCCTATCACCCTCATATTTGGACAGTATTCCGTCTCGTGGGAGCTGTGCTGGGAAGTCTTACTGGCTTTCTGCCTACTACACAGGTACCTACCAACGCTTCGGAATATCTTTCTCGAAATGGATTGTCCCGAGGATCGGTCGTTTTGCCGTATCCTTACCACTGTTCAGCAGAAGGACCTTCAGCGTCAGGTGGATCATGTATGGATCGCGACAAAAATGAAGATCCATTGGAGAGGTAGCATGGATATCAAGGCACTTCTATCCTATTCTCGCTCCTGCAAGTCTTCTGATGATCGAGATCGAGTATATGCTATGCTCGGGTTAGCTTCGCCGGGATATCATATCGTTCCTGACTATTCACAAGCGATGAGTGCATCGCAGGTCATGATATTAACTACCTGTGCGATCATAAAAAAGGAGAAGAGTTTAGACATATTGGCTCACGCTACAGTACTGGTCCGTTCTAGAAATCCTGAATTGCCTTCATGGGTTGTCGATTGGACTAGTGCCGAAGCCTCGGATATCAGAAATAATCACTTGGGGAGAAAGCTCAATCACCGTATACCCCATATAGAACCAGAAGCCTCTTTTGAAACGGTCATACTTCCGGCTGGAAATTCTCGAACGTACATTATAAAAGTCTACGGGATTCTTATTGCAAAAACTCAACTTACCCATCAGCGCTGGCCATTCGCGGATTTTGAAAGTGCACAGGGCTGGAAAGGCAGCGCAACGATTTCTATTCGTGACGGAGATGAGATATGGGTTTTGTATGGGTTGAGGGTACCTATTGCTCTACGTCCGTACCGTGATGGCTACCAGGTCGTCAGTGCTGCATTCTTGTTGGGGAAGAATGGTGAGGGCTGTGGGATACCCGTGACATCAACTGAGCTGAACAGGGCTGATAGGCGCTGCATAACACTTTATTAGGGCCATCAGAGAGCTTGCAGACAGTGCCAGACTTGTTAAGAATTATATATGCAAAATCTGATACGCGAATGGGAGATGCTTAAGATCTCGCTGAAAAAGAGAAATAAATCTTTACGTTTAGCGATCCAAACAAGTTCGTGGGGTGAACTTGCTGGAGAATACCGTCTTCCCCCACTCTCACTTGTACCCAAAGATACTAATAGTCATATTGAGTTAATGTGTTCTCACTCTGTAGTCTAGTGGAGGTAGTTGGCAAGTTTTAGTCATGGAACGGTGCATTAGTCTCGGGGCCCGCATTACTTAAGCGGTCCGTATCCTCCGATAGTCATTGTGCTTGATCCTAAGAGCTCCACCTAGTCCTCGTTAAAAAGCGATAGTTGGAGCTCGTCCGGATGCCATGGAAGTATAAGTACAGAGACTTATCCCTCTCTCCTTAGATCGTTTTCTTCCACTTTTACGCATCCTATCCTTGGTGTCTCAATACTGGATAACATTCCAACATGGCTCCAACTACACTTCAGGCGAGCTGGTCTCGTATCACTTCCAGCAAACGTCTCTATAGATCTTCACAAGCTGTTTCTACCATTGGCCAAAGTGCTTATATCTTTGGCGGCGAGTTGGTCCCACGTGAGCCAGTAGATAACAGGGTTGATGTTGTCAATCTTGGAGATACTCAAGGTAAGCTGCTCGTCCACTACTACGTTCCACGTTTTCTGATATTTGGAGAGCATGGGGCACAAACAATTTCTGCGCCCAGCGACGCTCCATCACCTCGAGTAGGAAGCCCTAGCACAACTATTGGGAACAATATCTTTCTCTTCTCTGGTCGTGGTGGCCTTGAGATGAAACCCATTGAAGAGAAAGGTTCTGTCTGGCGATACACTGCAGCTGAGAACACATGGGACTCTATCAAGCCTGCTGATTCTTCTGCGTCGTTCCCTGTTGGCCGAAGCTACCACTGCATTACCTCAGACAGGGTTGATCAATTGTATCTACACTCTGGATGCCTTGAGCAGAACCGACTCAATGATCTTTGGGTCTTTGATGTCACAAAGAGGTCTTGGACAGAGTTGCCTTCTGCACCCGGCCCTGCTCGTGGTGGCTCTTCAATCACGTTTCTGAACGGCAAACTCTACCGCATGAACGGCTTTGATGGAAAAACTGAACAAGGCGGCGCTCTGGATATTTACGACATCGAAGCTCGTTCATGGTCTACGGTGGCTTACAAGCCAGACAGCATTGAAGGCCCAGAAGCAAGGAGTGTAGCAACTCTTCTGCCAGTTACTGTTAATGGCAAGAGTTACTTAATCACCATGTTTGGAGAAAGAGACCCAAGCGCTTTGGGTCATGCCGGAGCTGGAAAGATGTTGTCTGATGTTTGGGCATTGGATGTTGAGGAGATTGTTTGGCAGAAAGTTGAGACTGGTGAGGATGGACCTGTTGCTAGGGGTTGGTTTGACGCTGACGTTGCGCGGGACGAGGATGGTAAGGATTTTGTAGTTGTTCATGGAGGTCTTGGGGAGGATAATCAGCGACTTGGTGATGTTTGGGCGTTGCGGTTCTAGGTACTCCCACAGTAGTCAAGTTTGCCGTAAATACATACTCATGATGGTTGCATATGCAAGGACCCGAGAGAGTTGATGTCTTCATTGCCCATGACGAATTCATGTCAGCGGCGTACGGACTCCGTGGCTCCATCACTCCAAAGCTCTACCAATAAATGATGAGGGCTACTCACATTGAGGTTAGCGTTGTATCTTAGCTTGCTCTGAGCCATGGGCCTTTAAAGCCACCACGGACTCCGCTCTCCGACGAAGCTTGCCAGCTGATGAGCGATCATCCGTTCATTTGTTCTGATAGTGGCAATGCCGCCGAAAAGAGCTTGTGACGTCTGCTTTAAACGAAAGGTGATATTTCTTGAAACCATCAACAGATCGTAGCTAATAAACCTTTCTAGATACAATGTATCAAGCCAGATCCCGAACAGCCCTGCGAATGGTGCATTCATCATGATCTGGACTGTGCTGTGAAAAGAGAGTCTCTGAAAAAGTCAGACATCAAGTGAGTCGATTGTTGTTTTTGTTTTCTTCTAGTGGAGATGCCCACTAACTTAGTCTAGTGCCGCCCTCTCGAGCCATGTTCAGGCACTGGAGCAACGAGTCACGGAGCTTGAAACGGCCCTTCTGCAGATGCGCTCTGAGATGCTATCAATTACCAGCTCTATTTCAACTCCAACGGCTCCGTTGGCCTCCCCACACTCAATTAGAGCGAGTTACTCTGAGGCCACATCTTTTTGCGCCTCCCCGAATTCACAACTCAATGCTGCAAGTTCTTTGCACCATAATATTACAACATCCAGATCGCTTGGGACATGTCTCAGGCAGCACTGGTATTTCAAGGGCATTCCAATTCACTCCGCTGAAGGCCGTGCGTGGATGTCTTCAAAGGTCGGCGAGAGTATCTCGCTATCAGACACTCTGTCCTTAACCAGTAGTCCTCAACCAAGCTTCGACCTTCCGGACAGGCAGCAGGTCGAACGACTTCTCGAGAGTTTCTTCGGTTCTCCCTGGGCCCTTATATACCCTGTGATTGATCCTGAACTTGTGCAAGAGACGTTGACAGCAGCATATCCCGAATCACATAGTGTATCTGCACCCCAGGAGACAGCATCAGCACAGGCATGTCTTTTGGGCTTTCTAAGTTTTAGTTCGAGTCTTAAAGGCGTCGGCTATTCTTTAAGCCACGAAAGATATATGCAAGCTACGCATAGCTACGTATTTCAACGGCTCAACGAAAGTTCATTAGACAACTTTCAAATGATTGTCATGTTGGTAAGGATGACCTTATTCTAATATACGACTTTCAATCTGATGGATTCAACAGATGATTTATCACATTCTTTCTGGACGGTGGGATACTGCTGCTGCTATCCTCCCTCATGCGTGTCGTATGGTGTATGATCTCAAAGGCCATGTTTCCATGCCCCTTGCACCCGATACAGTGCATAACGCCCATCGTCAATGCGGTGGCAAACACATCCGGAACCTCTTCTGGCTATGCTATATATTCGATAAGGATATTGCCATCCGATATGGAAGACCTCCGTATCTAACTAAGGACTACTGTGACTTGACGCTACCGAATAATTGGACCAGGGTGTATCAAGACCGGCCCGGAAGTCAAGTACCGACTCCAACTTCCGACGACGCCATCTTTTACTACCCACAAGATCTTCACCTTTGCCAGATCAAGGAGAAATTATACCCGTTTCTCTGCTCCCTTGACAACTCGAGCCTATCAGATGGTACAATCCTATGTCAAGTTCGGCAACTTGACCTCGATCTTGAAAAATGGCGCTCAAGTATCACCCTGGCTTACAGGCCAAAATTAGCCGCCACTTTGGATCAACCGTTCTTGAGCTCGCAAATGTCATTCCTTCAACGCAGAATTTGCTTGAACCTTCAGTTAGAGTACAATTATTTGACAGCGGTCATTCACACGGCTGTTAGGAGATGTGGCGCGGTATACGCCGTAGATGATAATCTGCCGGAGGATCTTCACAGTGTCTATCACTCAAGTAGTGATTTGTCACTTGAGGCTAGCCGGATGACACTCCGTATCTTCCAAGATGCCAAAGGTTTGCTACAAGAGGAGCTATTTGGGTAAGCAGATGAGTCCACCTTAGCAATGAACTACTACTCATACGTACAGAAACATCGCCTTCTACCCTCCAATAGCGGCCATGGCCCTCTTCATGAACATTCTGATCCATCCTCACGATAAGCAAGCACAAGAGGATCTTGGCGTCTTGGCAGCGTCCGTGACGATATTCCAGGATTTGCCAACTTGGAAGGTAACAAATGATGACATTGACTGTATTCAAGAGTTGAGCAGGTTTATATCGGAATTGGTACGGCTTGGGAACCGGGCGATATGGCAAGCGAAGAGAGGAAGAAGAACCGCAACAGGGCCGTAACCTTGATCCGGCATTTGCTATACGAAAAGATCTTTATGAACTCCTACTATACGCTACGTCCTATCACAGGGCGGTGAACCTCAACGAGTCGTGCCTTTAGCCTGTATGTAATTTGTCATCACAGGATTGAGGTCGGCCTTTTATCTCACGCGCCCTCTCTTGATCGCTATTTTTTCATCCTACGCCTTTAAGATGACTTTCCATCTCGATATCCCAATGCTACATAGACCGGTTGAGACTCCCGGTCCCGCTTATAATAAGCACCGGTCATCGCGGATAAGGCGCTTCCCCGCAATCCTGACTAGACGGTATTTGGAGGGCGCATGCCAATGGTAGCCAAGGAATAACAAAGACATAAAAAGGCGAATAATTCACTAACATTTAAGAATAACCAGAAATTCATCTCATACTCATATCGAAATAAACTGAGAATCAACATGTCTTCAACAACCACCATCCAAGCCCAAAGCGGCACAATCACCATCGCCCCCAAAACCACCCACGGCCATGAACTCAAAGACAAAACCCCCCTCCAAGCAATGTCTCACGGCGACGTTGTCCTCAAAGGCATTCCCAAGCACCCAGACTTTGCATCCCAACGCCAATGGCAACTCGAGCACATGGCCGCTGCTTTTCGCCACTGGCACCGCGAAGGCTATGTCGAAGGCATGAGCGGGCACATTTCCGTCCGTGACCCAGAATTCCCCAATGCGTTCTGGACGAACCCCCTCGGAAGACATTTCGGTCTTTTGAAGGTTAGCGATATGATCCTCGTTAACCTTGATGGAGAGGTCATTGGCGGAAATCGCTCCAGACCACCTAACACAGCGGGGTTTTTGATTCATGCGTCTGTTCACAAAGCGAGGAGTGACGTTCATGCTGTTTGTCACTGCCACAGTATCCATGGAAAAGCATGGTCTGTATTTGGTCGCCGATTGGAGATGTTAACCCAAGATGTGTGTAAGTTCCGAGGTGACGCACATAGCGTTTACGATGAGTACGGTGGCGTTGTTCTAGGCAGTGAAGAAGGAGATCGTATCGCAGCAGCGATGGGTCCAAAAGGCAAAGGCTGTATTTTGAGGAACCATGGTATTTTGACGGTTGGTCAGACTGTGGATGAGGCGGCGTGGCTGTATACTTCTATGGAGAACAGTTGTCGTGTTCAGCTTCTGGCTGAGGCCGCGGCGGCGAATGGGGTAAACAAGGTTTTGATCGAGGATGAGGAGGCGAACTTTAACTTTGATGTTGAGAGCGATCCTGAGATTTGTTACTGCGAGTTTCAGGTTTATTATGATTTGGAGGATGAGATGTCAAAGGGGGATTTCAAGAACTAAATTTTGGAGGATTGGATACAGTTGAATGCCGCAGTTATGTTATCACTTGTTCATCATACTGCGTTCTTTGCCACCAATTGGCAATAGTAGCTCATGAAGGTTCTTTCTTAAGATTGGCCATGCCTCCTATCGCACCTAGTTGTTTGGAAGTTTACTTCTGGTGAAACTTCTGTATCGTTCTCTCACCTTCTTCCTCATGCAGTGCCCTTGAAGAGTTGAAAATCTTGAGGCTTTCTGCTATAATACTGAGAATAACTAGTGAAAGGTTTCCTAGTTTATCCTCAACTTTCGTAAGTAATTTCTTTACCAACAATAGAACTCTTCAATCTTCATAGCTGCCCGATTGAGCCTCTGAAGGCTTCAGGTAAGCTTCTAGAATGCAACTGTAAATGTCCAGTGACCATCATGCTTTCCATGGATACTTAAATCTTACACTATGTCAGTACCAAATAATAAGTCAACACGTCCAAGAACTCCAATTCTTATCTCAGACTTGAAAAGACACAAATTATTGTTAACCTACTGTTGCAAAGTCAAGCTTACTCTCTTGGAAGACCTTGGCTTAGGGCTTGAGAGGTAAGGCGCGCGGTTTGCGTCAGCTCTTAGCCAGATTCAACTCTAAATAACACTTCTCAAAACACACCTCAAGAAGCATACGGTTAGGACTTGCAAGTGCCTTTAGCTAAGTTATGTCAAGTCCTCCGTGGCCAATCACGTCCTCTTGGACATATTGTAGAACCTCTTCTCCTCTTGCAACAGCCAAGTATCACCGTCAACAGTAAGCTAGAAAATAGATGATACATCCAATGCTTTATGTGTCTATCAGGCGAATTTTGACTGCACTCTTCAAGATTTGGTCGGAAAAGAGTTGTCTCATAACCAGAGCACCGCAATTAGATGAAGTTAAGAGACTTAAAATTAACCAGTTAACGGCAATTTCAGCTCCCGATTCTAGAAGCCTTCGCGATTGTATTTTCCTCTCGATGCGGTTGCAAAAGTCTACGTGATACAGCTATTTGCTAAGTTTGGCAATAGGAGCTAAGCACTAAGTTATAACAACAGTTCAACGGATTCAAATGGATGCAAGAAATTGAAATCCTTAATTAACTATATAAATGAAAAATTAATAACCTAAATGCTTGTAAACTTCCTATCACATCAAATAATGAAAGAAAGCATATTCGCAACACCAAAGTTTCCATTAAAACTTCAGATATCTTAAGAATATAAATACCGTGTTATTCTTCTATTCTAGATATGTACTTAACTATTCACTTAACAAAAAGTCGCCTTTTGTCCTTTACAGAAACTCACCCACATCAAATAATACAAGAACAGCAACAGCTTCAACACAAACACCAACTCTCTACCTACCGCCAATCATCATCACTACACACAAAATGGGCTGTTTCTGTGGTTTGATCTCAGGCAGCCTTACTACTTGCATCTTTCTTGTCTACGAGAGGCGCAAAAGAAAGCGACACGGGCAAATCAAGTCGAAAACTAGACAATGGTTATATGGCACCGAGCATAGCAGAAAGCGCTATTCGAAACCTATGCCTAACTATTATTCCGGATACGACCAGCCTGAATTGGCCGAATAAGGCTTCTTCTTATAGCTTACTATGGGTCCTAAGGTCCCTGATTCGTTCTCCATGAAGCATGAATGTAAGCTGATAATCCCAAAGATAGGAGATACGGAGCTAAGTGTCATAAGTTCACCTCTTTAGATGAGTATTCTACGTGCGATATTTTTTTGAGAAACCGCATAAAATGAGAAGAAGATCAGTGGTTTGAACAAATACAGGACAAAGAACCATTTCTCCATTTGGCGGCATTAAGAATGCAGACAAGGTAAGGCGCGTGGTTAGCGTCAGCTCTCAGTCGTATTCAAGTCTAAGTGACACTTCTTAGAGAGTACTCTAAGTAGTATATCAACCACCTACATAATAGCCCAAGATAATAGTGCAGACGAAACCACCTTAGGGGAGTATTTGAGAAACGGCGTGACGAAAACTCTGCTTGGTGGGTATTTTGGCCATAGTGCTTTGACAGTAAGAGACATGGCGGAGTAAGGAAAATAAAATCGGGTCAATTATACAGGGTGTCGAATTTTGTGATGAACAAACACCCTTGAAATGTGACATTGGTGAATGAAGACGTGTACTGTGGCTTGTTGACTGCTAAGGGCATGATAACTCGAACTAGGTTTATGGGTGAACATAGGCTTTCAGCCATCGGTACCAGCTGCAAATAACACACTCGGTATGAACTTAAAAATCTGAGGTTAATAAGACTTCGCCATTGCGGTTCACCATGTATCAAACCATCTCCTCAGTGTCGCATCTGAGCATACAGAACAAAGAAACATAAATAACTCTTTGCCCACCTACCAAATGTCAATTCTACTTCTTACATCAACACTAACACCAAAGTACTATACCCCTTCCTTCACTACTACAGCATCCAACATGGGCTGCAGAAATTTCTTTATATCCTGCTGTGCCGAGCTGGCCTGCTGGGGTGTTGAAGCCCATCACATTCACAACGTTCGTAAGAACAACCGCCGCAAACAGAAGGAGCAGAAAAGACTTGCAAAGAACTTCCAGCCTAGATTATCATCTGCATTCTAGGACTCTACTTTTGAGCCAAGCATACGAAAAGCTTGGATGTGAGTCATTTGAAGCTAGTTGTTTGGGAGGCTAGAGCTGATTCTGTAAAAGACAACCGGCCGAGCAACTACCACTTACTACGAAATTCCGGGTCAAGACAACACGAAACCCGGGAATGACATAGAACGGCGTGATGGAAGCTATTTAGTGGACGCATCTTACTACTGGGCTTGGACAGGGAAAGGTGGTGAGGAAATAATTGGTGAGGAAATAATTGAAGGAGTTAAAGGTGGTTGGGTCACGTATGTAACTAAGAAACTTTTCTTCTTGACCACTTTCATTGGTGCATAACCTTTGTCAATGTGACTTTTAGGGCATTTATCTCTAAAGATTGGCAGATATTGCGGTGATATAGTATTTGAGTTTTCGCGTGGAAATCATCACTAAGGTTTCGGCACAAAACACAATATTTTTTTCAGAAGAATCAGGAAGAAAGCCAGAGTAGCTGTCGATTCATTCATCAGTGATATCAGACACTGGAAGCTAATCATTCCAAAGTCCATGGTAGAATCGGTCCTAGCCGACACGATAACTTTTAGTATAAGTACTACAAACTCGACCATACCTCCTAGATCTGATAAAACGAAGTATCAAGTCCAGCATGCTCCGGATTAACCTCATTCAAATTCCTCCCAGACCAACCACAATCCCAAAACGTCAACAACGCCCAGAACTTGATGAAGCTGTGAACATACCCAAACAGAATTTGACACACAACAAGTGGAAAATCCTCAGGATAGCGAAGAAAATGCGGAATGATCTTGATAACTTTTGTCAAGAACATAAAGAACAAGAACAGCACCAGTTCAGCGCCCCCAGTTTTCTTATTCAGAACATAAATTCCAATAAGAAGAGTATCCCAGATAATAGCAAAGTTGAAAAGGCCAGCCCAATAAACCATGAAGCAACTCCAAGTATACCGAGAGATAAAATCTGGATCTCGAAGCATGACTGGATTGCTGCGAAAAGTCGTTCGTGCCCAGCGAAGGAGTTGGTTCTTGAACTTGGGCCACTCACCAAGCGTAGTCTCGATAGTCGCATCCTCTGTATCCTGAAACTTGACAAGCCACTGTTTCTTCATACCTTCGCGGGTAAGAAAGTTATCATCATCAGGACCTAGTCCATCGCCGCCGAAAAGACCAAAGAAGAACTTTTCGTGGCAGAAGCGCTCGAGAAGATTAGAGTCATTGAGGAAGTCTGTGCGATAAACTGCTGTTCGGCCTGAGATGACGAATACTCCACCGTCGATGGCGTTTGATGCACGAAGTTCCCAGTTATGACGCTCAAGGTAATTGCATGCGATAAAGTTGACGATGGAAGGCCAAGACCATACTCCGGGGAATGTTCGACGGACTCGCTTCTTGGTAGCTACCATACCGACATTCTGATCTTCAAATGGTGCAAGAACAGAAGGAATAAAATATCGTGGCCAGAAAACATGATCATCAGCGAAAATAGTGATAGCCGTAGTAACATTCGGCATAGCATGAGTAATCTGTCTCCTCTTACTAGGTCCAGAAAGAGCCGCAACAAGAATCTGCGTAT
The DNA here is from genome assembly GCA_002982035.1 of Fusarium algeriense. Classification (NCBI taxonomy): domain Eukaryota; kingdom Fungi; phylum Ascomycota; class Sordariomycetes; order Hypocreales; family Nectriaceae; genus Fusarium; species Fusarium algeriense. The sequence goes on from PVPY01000680.1 coordinate 40,681, forward strand.
ACGGCGCATCAATGCTCAACTTTCTCAAAACAGTTTGGCATTCTTCTCTAAGAACAGCGCCAACTGTGACGACGAGAATGCAAGCTGGATTATTTGCAAGGATGCTTTCCACGCACTCGCGAAAGTGAGGCCCATGAGGATCGATGGTTGGAAGAATAACCGTAACATCATTCCTCGTAAACGAAGGATCAGGTTTGATTGGAGACGGTTTGTAAATCCATGATCCGAGAATATGACCGAAAAAACGAAAGTAGCGAAGTGTGAAGAGAGTCCAGAATATCTTTTGCCAGATATCATTGATCAAAAGCCAAAAACAGGTGAGACTTGTAACCAGTGGAAGGAATACCAAAATAGATGGAAATACTCGTGCAAGAATGTTGTCCTTGGAGGGAAGAGCAGTTGGCCACGTAAAGAGCGTCATGTTGATCTTACCTGGTGAGCTGTTTTTGACGGAAAAGTTGGAAAAGTTGGCAGGTTTAGTAACTTCAACTGGTTTCCAAGGAAAGCACATTTTATAATGGCATGATGGAGGAGGAGTCTGAGGGTTGTGACACTGTTCTTGTGTTTGGACTATGATTCATTGTTTGGATGGGGTGAACAATGAGGTTTGTTTGTTGGAGAACTAAGCGAACGTCAAACACCTTTGTGAATGCGGTTTTGAACATTGAAAGGACAAATGATGAAGGGCTTGGACTTCTTTGAGAGTTGGAGTCTTGAAACAGGATGTTCAGCTTCTTACTTTGCTTGTTGTTGTGTCTATCGCTCGAAACATGGCCAGCGTAGAGTGCGAGAACTCAGAAGCATCATTAGTAAACTTAGGCAGAAGACACGTCCACAATCTATCATCTCAACTAGCTCTATGATTCATCATGAAGCGCTGCGCTACAGAACTTGGCTCGTTAAGTGGAACCAGTTGGTCTTTGTGAAATTAAGTCAGCGCATGAACTGTTCAATTGCGAAATGACAATGAAGCTACAGCGAACTTGTGAGGAAACAGGTCTTATGCTCCAAGTAAATCTGTTTATGCTATCTAAGGAACAGTCAAGGTAACTAAAAGAGACCAAAAAAGCTTCGCTTTCCCTTCTTCTTCTCAGGAGGATAAACAACAATCCTATCCAAATCCGCACCCTTGACATCCTTCCCATTATCCAGACCACCAACAGTAATAGTGTTTTTACCCTTCTTGAGAGGAAGCAAAAGAGGCGCAGACAGGATAATACCCTTGTGAGTATCCTTCTGATACAGAGTGTGCACCTTACTCTTGTCTCCGTTGACGACAACACTACTGATTCGTCGAATTGCCCATGTTCCGTTGATACGATCAGGTTGACCCATTGGCTGGTCTCCGAAACCCATGTCATCGATGTCTACAATTCCGTCAGTGAATAGACGGCGACAAGTGGTTGGGGTGCTTACTTTGGTGGTAGAATGATACCCATTGATCAGCGCCTTGACCGTCGACTGTGAATGTTGCGGTGCTGTCGTTACCGTAGATGCCAGTTGCAATGACATGGTCTGTTCCAAAGGTCTAATCACTACCATTAGTGGAACCCTCGCGTGATTAAACGGGTTGACTTGCTGCTTCTTGTAGGTGCGCATCGCCAGCAAACTTGGCATTCTTGGAAGGATAAGTCTTGCCCTTGATAGGCTTCCATTCACCAGTCTTGCTGAAACCAAGTCAGCAACAAGCGGAGATCCAGTGGCAAATTGACTTACACATTCAGATCGTAAACGTCGTGCCAAACGACCTTGACGCTCTTGTTCTCCTCGTCAACCTCAATAGGAAGCCAGACATTGCGACTCTCCCAGATCGATGGAAGATCCCACTTCAAGATGTTAGCTCAAATTATAGGACAGGAGGAGGGGGCATACCTGGTCGGCCATGTAGAGGTAAGTAGTCTTCTTTGTTCCCTTAATTCTCCACGAGAATCCAGACTGTGTACTGAACGTCCTCGTATAAGCTGGTGCAACAAAGAAAGGCTGCGACCAAGGACCCTCAAGTTTATCAGCCCTCATAGCCACAACATCTGTTCAATTAGCCTAACCCTTGTCCTCCCAAACTCTTTCTGCACTTACTATTCGGTCGATAACCAGTTTTATGACTCATAAAAGTCCAATAGCTCTTCTCCGTCTGAATAATAGTCGGCGCCTCAAAATCGTATTTATTAAACCGAAACGTAACCTTCTCAACATCCGTGAGGTTCTTATTGAACTCGCTGACGTAGACATCTCGACCTTCGACACGATCGCCGTTGGAGTATAGAGCATAAGACTTTCCGGTCTTGTAATCTGTAAAGGCGCCAAAGTCTTGGGACCAGTTTCCCAGGGGCGATACGGCGTGTTGGAATTTGTAGGGGCCGGCGATGTTATCGGATGTTGCGAGGCCTTGGAGGAGAAGGCTGTATTTTCGGTCGTCGGCGTGCCACCACATCTACGGGGATGTGGTTAGCTTGGTAGTTAGGTAGGGAAGAGGGGACATACGTGGTATTTTCCTGTTTCTTCGCTGTAGAGAACCTTGGGTCGTTGAATAATACTCTCTGGAGAGACAAACTCGTGACCTTTCTCAGGCGCTGCAACAGTTAGTAACCATTCCCACCATTGAATCTGGGTTGTCATACTCAAAGCCAAACCATGAGACTCCCAAGTAGCGAGATCATTAGAGCTATAAACCGAAATCCCACCACCCTCTTCCTGCTCCTCAGTCTTGTGTTCACCAAACCAATAAAACTTGCCACTCTCTCTATCAACACAAAGACCACCAGCATGAGCATTGAACAAATTCCCATCGGTATCATACCACCTCGCACCAGGGACAATCCACTTTGCACTCGCGAGCGCAGCAAACGCCAGGACCGAAAGAAGAGTCATACTGGGCAATCAATTGATAACGGCGTCAATGTGAAACTTGTACAACAAAACATGGAAATGTTTGCATTTTATAGCTATCTCGGTGTATTTACTGCCGACGGCGCAGAAATCCCCCCAACGGCGTCATACCGTGATTAGAATCAGGCCCGTTTATGCTTGATTGTTTTGCGGGGGACCCCCCCAAATTGTCTGTCGATCCCCCGTTGGTTTGGTAGACGCTTCAATCATAGGGGCTCTTGGCGCTGGGTTACCCCGGAGGAATGGCCGGGATAATTGACAACCACCAATCGGTCCACTAGAGAAAAAGCCTAAATTTGTAAGAGAAAAGCGTCGGGTAAGCTATGTCCGTTTTACAGATTCCAAGGGGTGTTGAATTGAGGTTGAATTTTGTGCTGAGTGATCGATCGGTGAGGACGCTGTAAAACTTGGCGCTGTATGGTCCGTGATCCTTCAGTAATTTAGGTGCCCCGGGTAATTATTTTCCCTTTCACCATCTTATCGTTGCTGACATGCCTCACTTGACTTGGGAATCTTACCCTTGCATACGCCGCCATGGCAAATGCACCAGGACGTCCAAGCAAAGCTTGTGATGTATGCAAGAAGCAAAAGGTCTGCAGCCTTACTGCCAGAATGTCTCTTAGTTACTTTACTAACTCGCCGCCCTAAGATCCGATGCTCGGGAGAAAGACCAAGTTGCAAGAGGTGTGTCAGGTTGAAGAATACATGTCGCTACAATCATCCTACTTCTCAAACTCGAGCAACTGGTCGATTAGCGAATACCTCGAATGGGATTCGTTCCAGGTGTTCTGATCGCTCGAGACCCTTGGTCCCCGCAGCTCTGACTCCCTCTACCAATATAGAGCCCGCATCAGGTCAAGACTTCTATCATGACATCCCTCCATCATTGATCAATACTCTTGTCGAGTTATACTTCGACAATGTCTATCAATCAACTCTTCTCTTACACAAGCCGACTTTCGTCCAGTCACTTGCAGCGCGAACAGTTCAGCCTCACATCCTCTTAAGCATCTGTGCCTGGGGCGCAAAGTAAGCAGGCCCTTGATAATTCTGTTTCAGTTACTAACAGCCAAGCTTCTATAGGGATGATGCCGGCAATGCCACGCTCAGAGAAGAAGGTCTCATGACGAAATGGGCCAAGACAGCTGGAGCACTTGTCTTCCAAGACGCCGAAGAACTAAGTGATGATAATCTCGTGACGTTCTGTAACCTTTCGCTCTTTTGGCACAGTCAAGGTTCATGGAGGATAAGTTATCTTCACAAAGGTATTTCCTCCGCCTCAACTCATTGCATTTACTGACTTGGTCAGGAAACGCGTGCCAGTTACTTCACATAAACGGCACAGGTCCAAAGAACGGCACTTCACTCGAAGCAGAACTGCGCAGAAGGCGTTTCTGGGCATGTTATTTATTCCATTGTTTTAGTTGCGAGAAACTATTTCGGTTTGAAGCAATTGTTGATATTGAGAATTTGCCATTGCCTTGGCCTGAAGAAGAGTTTGCTGCTGGTACTTTGCGCTCTACTATCGCGACAATTGGGAATGAGGAGGATTCTGGAAGTATTTTTGGCGAGCTTATACGCGGTTTGACTCTTTGGTACGTTCAATTTAATTCCTGATAGACGGGTGCTGATCAATTTAGGGCCTCTGTAGTGTCTGTTGTCAGGTCTGAGGGTGATCTCAACGCACGCCTTCAAGAAATCTTCAAAGTCGAAAACAACATCTCAACCTGGTGGCAGAACGTTCCCAGTGGCTTCAAACTTGACGCATCTAGTATCTCTACTATACCACAGAAGGAATTGCCCAAGATGGTTCTCACCAACCTCATCTGTCACCAATCCCTCTGCGCGCTGCACTCTTCTATCATCCCCCTCTTCTGTTGGTCAAAAGGCGACAAGACTTACTCATCAGCAAGACAGCTTTCTGCTCAAGTCGCATTCGAGCATGCTGGCGAAATCTCGAATCTCATCGCTGCGGTATTAGCCACGGGTGTTCCCCTCAGTTCCATCCCGATTTTTGTCGCGTATGCAGCATATTCAAGCTGCGCCATTCAGATCCCATTCCTTTGGTGTTCTGATCCCTCAATTAGAGAACGAGCTCAAAGGAATATTGACGCCAACGTCAAGTTAATACAAGGAATGTCAAGCTACTGGAAGCTGGCTTCATTACTGGTAAGATCTTGCTTTCATCCAGAGATGATGGCCCTTGCTGACAAACCCAAGCAACTTTACGTCCGCTGCCTTCATGACGTACACAAACGAAACACACCTAAAATATCCGGCGAACCTAAATTCATGGACGTCTCGGTGCTGCTTGATTTTGAGGTCGATGCATCGCTGGCAAAATCGTCAATCTTACAGTTTGCGGGCATGTTGCGATCGGACGAGAATGGATACGTGAAAGCTGGAGACGAGACTTCGGATCTGACAGCCGTTAATGCCACAGGTAATGGTGGTGGCATTGCATCGAATTCACAGGCATCAGAAAGTTTGTCCTGCATATCTACGGATACGAATGACCTGAACACGATATTCCCGCAAACTCCGAAGCAACTCAACTCAAGCGCTGCTGAATGGCCGACTTTGGATATATTCAATTCCCTTATCGACGCTGACATGACTGGTCTCTTTCCAATGGATGATTTCGATCTTTCGTTTTTAGATACAGATCAGACTTCATGGAACTTGAACTCGATGGGAATGGATCTTGAGATACCCTAGACAGAAGAGGCAGTTATCATGACAACCCATTTTAGCGTGACCGTATTCATACATGTACTAGCGGTGACATTTTCCGTATCGGTAAATTCTGTCATTGGCTGTAAAAGGCCATGATCGAGTCAGTGGGACCGGTGAATGCCTCGGCACGGAAAACGATAAACTCCGGAATGACGTTTGATATCTAGTGGTATAAGAAGAGTTGACGCGCCAATACCTACTATCCTTTTCATCTCAAGACTTCAATCACATTCAATTACATCATCAACACCAACATGCCTCTCACAGTTCATCACCTCCAAGTCTCCCAATCAGAGCGCGTTCCCTGGCTCTGCGAAGAACTGGGTATCGAATATGACCTCAAACAATACAAACGCTCTCCCCTCCTCGCACCCGCGGACTTCAAAGCCCTCCACCCCATGGGCGCCGCACCCGTAATCACAGACGGACCCATCACCCTTGCAGAAAGTTGCGCCTGCATGGAATACATCAGCCACAAATACGCCAACGGCAAACTCTTCCTTTCTCCGTCCGATCCAGCATATGCTGATTTTCTGTACTGGTGGCACTGGGTCGATGGAACTCTCCAGCCTTCCTTGGGAAGAATTATGTTGATTAAATCTGCGAAATTAAGCGATGATAATCCTATTGTCAAGTTCGGAAAAGTCAGGTCTGATCAGGCGCTCAAGATGTTGGATGAGAGGGTTAGAGATAATGAGTGGCTTGCTGGGAAGGAGTTTACGGCTGCTGACATCATGGTTGTTTTTCCGTTGACGACGATGAGGTACTTTTCGCCGTATAGTCTGGAGGGGTATCCGAATATTTTGAAGTATTTGGAGAGGATTGCGAAGAGGGAGGGATTTAAGAAGACGATGGGCAAAATTGATCCTAGTATGGAGATGGCTTTGGGCGCGAACCCGCCTCGGAGTCCTTTCAAGCTGTAAATGGCTGAGGACTTTTTGAGGAGACATGCAGGTATAGAGTACTTAAATAGACACAGTAGTCTAGAACTTTTGCATCTTACTGCTGACATGCGTCTTGAAAGCGTCTGGGTTCAGTCTCCCATTGGTACATTGCACTCGCATACCCTGGGCGATATCGCTGACAGGATTCATCGTAGTAAGCACCATCAGCCAAACTGCTAAATTGAGGTTAATTCTTTACTGCAGATAAGATGACTAAGATAACATTGCAAGGCTCTAAGCTTGATCCAGAACTCCGTCGGACTCAGCGTTGATAGTGCTGACCTTGGCGCTTAGCTATATATACGGCATGCTTTCCTCACCTTCTCATTTTCCATACCTCGGAACTCCAAATATCTCGAGGAATTTCTTTTTCGAATCATGTCTGCAGTATCAGAAAAACCTGTCATCGCCCTCGTCCAGGGTGCATGGCACTGCGCAAGCCACTACAAAGGTCTCGTACAATCATTGACCGACAAGGGCTTGACAGTTCTTCAACCCGATAATGTTACGGCTGGCAAGGATGAAGACATCAAGGGAAAGACTCATCTAGATGACGTTGAAGCAATCCGAAAAGCCCTTCAGCCAGCTCTTGACAAAGGCAAGCGAATCGTCTTGGTATGCCATAGCTATGGTGGTATTCCAGGCTCTGCTGCCGTCGAAGGCTACCAGGTCCATGAGAGGGAAGCGAAGGGCTTACCTGGTGGTATTTCACACGTCGTCTACATCGCGGCGTTTGCTCTGCCTGTAAAAGGCTTGTCTCTGTTGTCAGCTGCTGGAGGAACACATGGACCTTTCCTGGACAGAACAGTAAGACAGTCCCAACAATGCTCATCTACGAAGATGCAATAACTGACGCTTTATAGGATGACATTTGCTATCTCAACGATAAAGCTACAAACGCCTTCTACAATGACTGTACTCCTGAAGTCGCAGAAAAGGCGATCGGGGAATGCGTCAATCACAGCACTGCGTCTCTCGAGACACCAGCGGACTTTGTCGCCACAGATATCACTGTACCTAAGACGTATGTGGTCTGTGAGATTGACAACACAGTTCCTGTCCAGGGGCAGCTGGCTATGGTTGGAGCAATGGGAGATGCTATCTCTGTGGAGAAGATCAACGCCGGTCACTGTCCGTTCTTGAATGGGGAAACTCTACCGAAAGTTGTTGAGATTATTGAGAAGGCTTCTCAGTAGATGAACGGGATTGACCGAGACCTTCTGAGTCTCATCACACAGGACAAAGCGATAGATGTTTTTAGGTGTCAACTTTTGTTATTTATGACCTACTCTAAGAGTAACAGAAGACGTCGTTGGCGGATCTCTCCAATGATGCGATAGTACAAGACAGCTATGATAACCGGCAATGATGCTCAAATCGAGCCCCCACCAAATCCCTCCCTCAACTGCAATCACTCTGCTCAATTCTCAACAGCCAAAGCCTTCGGCAAAGCATCAGGATGTCTCGGCTTAAAGATAGCCTTGAATCGACGAGGCAGAGCAACAAGACTTGTAGGATCCAAACTACCAGTAATAGGATGGCAATCAACATCATCAGACTTTTCAATCTTGAAACTGTTGAGAAGTCTCATGTAGACAAGGTACAGCTCTCGGTTGGCGAGGAGAGAGCCAGCGCACATGCGATAACCGACACCGTATGTAAAGAGAGGAGCGTCAGGTTGCTCGAACCATCGCTCGGGACGGAAGACGTCGGGATCAGACCAGACTTGATCATCTGTCAAATGTTAGGAGAGAAACAAAGGGTAGAATGTAGGTGACTTACCCATGTTGCAGGCCCAAGCGTTCAAGAAAACAACAGTTCCTTTGGGAATAGTAACACCCTCATAGACAATATCCCTAATCGAAGCCCGCGGCAACGCCAATCGCAAAACAGTATAATATCTCAACGACTCCTTAACCAGCGCAACGATATACTCACACTTTTGATCATCTTGCTCATCACACATGGGCTGCTTCTCACTGTAAAACTTGCGAATCTCCGAGATAGCCTTTTCCTGGATCTCAAGATGTTGACTCAAATACGCCACAAACCAAGCAACCTGTGTAGTAACTGTATCCAAACCGCCAGAAAGCATGGTGAGACTGATGGAGGTGAGTTCATCCTTGTTGAGCTTTGCCTCCTTGTCCATTATAACATTGGCTTGGATGCAGGGCTTGTAAGTACCGTTTGCAATACGCTCATCAAGACCTTTGTTAAGAGCAGTGAGATACTTGTCCCGACGGTTGCGCATTTCCTTCGCTTTGGCGGAGTGAAGATTGAAAGGGTTCAAACGAAGAAGAGGAATGTAATCTTGGAGATTGCCAGTGGTTGAGCGGAAACGACTGATTTCTTCCTCAACATGTGTGATTTCACCGAAGAGATCGTCCTTTTGGCTCTTGAGACGAATACCCCAGTTGAGGGTGAGGGCGAGCGAGAGGGAGAGACGCTGGATCATGGGCATGGGGTCGACGGGGGCGCTGCCGGCTTTTCCATACTCGTAGAGCTCTTTGACAAAGTCGCGTGTTTCGACATCGAGATGGTCGACGTATGTAGCGACTGATGGACGGTTCAGGGCTGAGGCGGCGCCCTTGCGACGACGTTTGAGGGAGTCGCTGTAGGGAGAGGTGCCGATTGTAGTACCAGCAGTGTCGGAGAGGACCTAAGCAGTTAATAACCATCTTATATCAATGGCAGGAGTTTATTCACCTTGTGGAATGTATAAAACTCGGGTCTTGAGCTCAAAGCCTGTGCATTCGCACCAAAAATCGTTCTCGCCGCAGCCGCTGAATTGACGACAACGATAGGAATATTACCCAATTGAATCTGATAAACAGGACCGTACTTCTTTGCCCAAGAGCGATACTTTTCAGCGGCGTTGATGTGAATATCCCAAATATTGCCAATCAGCGGTAATCCAGAAGGGCCCTTTAAATTGCTGATCCTTGCATTGTGACGAATCAGTTCATTGATGAGGATATAAATCAAAGGACCGACGAGGAGCGTCACTAGAAGAGATTGACCCTTATTCTCGTGGACTTTTTCGCTAAGAGACACAAGGAGATTAGCGATCGTCATGATGAAGACTGCTGAGAATAAAATGCTTTGTTCTGTCAGACTCAACTCAAATACGGATTTCTTTCAGCTCTATATACCAAGCCAAAACTCTCTTAGACACCCTCCACAAAAACGCCAACATGCAACCCCACAATCCAGAAAGTCTTAGCTCGCCAACCCCGCAAGTGCTAGTTCTTCCGATCGGAAATTTTCCGAATTTCCGACAATACCCTCTTTAATCAAGGATTTCCAATCCAAGACCTCTCAGCGATTCTCTCTCGGAATTACAACGACTGTTACCTTGCACAGCATCATTTTACATTACATCAGCCCACAATATGTCTGAAGAGAATCCGGTATTAAAACCGAAAAAGCGGAATTCTGCCGATGTTGAGAGTAACGCTGCTGATACACCACCTGCTCCTAGGAGTAAGAGGCGCAAATACACTGCCGTCGCATGGTGAGTAATCATGAGAGATAGTGAATGGATTGAATGGAAATTGACTTGGCCTGGGTAGTGAT